>QKWP01000022.1:368227-380888 GCA_003550325.1 Gigaspora rosea | reverse complement strand
GTATATTATTATTAACATACATATATAAATATCGGCATTATACATCTCACTCTTATTATTATTTAATATTATCGTTATTATTATTCTTTTTTATCTTTCATTTTATTTTTACTCATTAATTTAATTTATTTATTTTGTTAGGGCGCTGACATTTATTACCTAATATTCATTTACTATAGGGGCTTACTTCCCCACCCCCAGGTAAGATCTATAAATAGAATTTTGGCCAATCAAATTTAACTTAGGTAAGATTTTTCTTGACCCCCACCCCCTAAAATATTACCTAATAAATGTCAGCACCCTTATTTATTTTCACTTTATTTTATTTTTTTTTAATTTATTTTTAGAAACTCCAAAGACGAATGAGCGGCTTTAAACATTTACTAACAACACAAAGCCGCTCATTATACAGAAATTTTCCAAAGAATGTATCCAAAGAACAAGCAATTGCCGATATTTACTGGCATTGCGGTTTCGAGGTTACCATAGTGATGAAATTTTCGAAACTGATGCCGAAAAGGCTGATAGGGAGCGGAGAGATAGAAACCGCGATAGCTACAACAACCACAACGACCGGGTGGTCAAAGTATTAGACAAAGTATGGCGATCCCGGAAGGTAAGATCTAAGCCTATAAATATCGGCATTATGCTTACCCACGAGTAATTATTTTTGAACCCGGACAAATTTTATTGGTCTAAATTTAACATTAATGCTGCTAAAGGAAATGAGGCTTCATGTTTTACTGGATTTAGCCTTAAAAAACCTGATAGTGACATATATTTTACCAATGGCTAAATCTAATAAATGATAAATCGAAAGCTGTCTTTTATTTCTTTAGCAATACAATGCTCATATATATATATAATTTTTTTTTACCTCTAGTTGAAAAATATATTATGGTTGGCCGAAAATGTGTCAGCCGTAAAAAAGAAATGTACAAAATACCGGTGGGCAAATGCCCCAGGTTTAATTGATGAAAATATAGCTTCACTCAAAAATGCACCATCTTGGTTTATATCAAGGTCATATGCTGGCCTCGATGGTTGCATTACTGATAGTGATAGCGATAACTCTCCTCTCAATAACAATAATGATAACCTTCCTCCTGATAACGATAATGATAATCCCCTCCCGATAACAAAAATAATAACCCCCCTCTCGATAATGATAACCCTAATAACGAAAACACTGATAACGATGACCCTGATAGCAACAACCCGGAAAGCACCAATAGTGACTATATACCTGTTATAGCTGGGCCCAGTAACATCCACTATAGCACATATAGGACACGTTCAAAATTAAAAAAATCAAAAAAAAATTCAACTGCCAGAGATAAAAATAGTAATACTGTTAGTTTAATTATAACTATGCAAAACTAACCTTGGCTCTGAATTTGACAAAAAGCATTCATTCAACTGGCTACCTTTAATAAATTTAGTAATACTATTAAAGGTAAATCGAAAGAGGTTATTGATGAAAAAGGTAAATTGAAAGAGGTTGTTGATGAAAAAGGTAAATCGAAAGAGGTTGTTAATGAAAAAGGTAAATTGAAAGAGGTTGTTGTTGACAAAGGTAAGGCGAAAGAGATTGTTGATGAAAAAGATAAAAAGAAGGAAATTGGTATGTGTCAGTTAATTTTTATACTAATAATTTATTAAATTATAGCTAAATATCAGTTAACTTTTACAAATTATTATTCATTGTAGATATTTTTCTGGTATTAGAAAATCTGATGTTCTATCAAAATCCTTCTCTAATATCAGAAGGTGAAACTATAATTAGTCGGCAAGAATCTAACTTATCATTAGGTAATTAAGTAAAATGCATTAACTAATGCATAATTCAAATCATTAATTTTGTTTTCCATATAGGTGACAGGATTCCGACGAGAATGAAATTGTGGAGACTCTTGTGAGCTCCACAAATTTTTTAAAAAGTTTGTTAGAATCAGAGGAGGAAGAGGAAAGCAGCGTCAACTAAAAAAAAAAGCAAATTGATCTTTTTTTTCTTATTCGTTTTATTTGCAATTTTTTTTTAATTCATATAATAAATAAATGTATTATCTAAGGCTATATATATCGTGATAATAAAGATGTATTTTTTTCTTATACCATTTATATACTGATGTTCTTATATTATGCTATTAATGTGTAAGTTGAATATCGGAATAATAAAAGAAAGAAAAACTATATACTGCTATTTGCCTTTATACATACCGATATCCTTATATTATACTATTAACGTGTAAGTTGAATATCGGAATAATAAAAAAAAGAAAAACTATATACTGCTATTTGCCTTTTTATATGCCAATATCCTGCTTTGATACCGGCTCCTGTTAGTTTACCATTATTATCCCTTCTATAGTAACCCGATATTTATATCAGAATAATATTAGTAAACAAAAAGTATATTATTTTATATCTGATATCTTACCTTTATATTGCCCTAATACTGATATCTGTTATTTTACTTATATCATCCTTTCTATATTATTCCTATATGCATATCAGTATAATAATAGGATTATATAGGCATATCCCGATAATCATGCATTCGACCTGTGATAGGTTGTAAATAATGTAATATCTATAAATATTGTAAATAATTATAATTTTTAGTTTCGAATTACCAAATTAATAGCCAAATAAGAATATGCATCATGATATAAGTACCAGCTTTCATCTAATGCACATAGCATTACAGGTTTATTAAAAAATCAATTCTTAACTCTAATTAACATGCATATACTATAGATACAGACTTATAACATCACTTAGTTATATTCTATATAAAAAATCAGTTTATAAATAAAGCACAATTGAGACGTAGCTAGTATGACTATTATATGGGAGAGCACTATATATTCATGCCACAATAGTTGATATTAGAAGGTTACATGTAGTGTTTAGGCTATCCAGTTTTAAATTAGGAGACATAAAAAAAATTAATATTACATAAGTCTATATATATACTGTATAAAATAAAATAAAAAAGCCAGTTTGCTGTACTCTATTTTTTTTAATTTTTTTGAATTTACTACCTACGTTAATACTACCAAAAGTTGCAACTTCACTACAATTATTCAAATATCTATTTAGAATTTTGTAGTTTAAAATAATTAGATAGAATTAAAGCGATTCGATTTTTAAGAGTATTACCCTTTGTTAGCATAAGCTTTAACTATGTCTTTATAGTAGAGTTTTCTAAGCCTGTAGGCTTATCCCTTAGATTGTAGTAGAACACAGACAAATTTGCCTGCGTTTTTGCACTTTTTTAGCTCTGATTTACTTTTTTAAAATACTAAAATAATTAAATAAAACTTTGTACAATTATATTTGAAAATAAGGATTACTTTTTTGCAAAATTAGTTTTTATATTATAAGAAAATAAATTATAGTTACATATAAGCTGAAAATAGATAATTTTAAGAAAAAATTTTTTTAAAAAATTTTATTACAATTTTTCTGCGATCTTATTTAGTTTTAGTTTTAGAACTATAGTTCTTAAGACAATATTGTAGTTTATATAAAGGATGACAACTTTCATTATTGCAACTTTAATGATTTACTTGTAAAAATTAAGACTTGTATTAGAAGTAAAGATTTTTTTTATAGACGGGAACATATAAAATTTGAAAAAATCTAAAGAAAAATTTTAATAGTAAAAATGCCAATACAAGAACTTTAAACATTTATTATATTAAAGTTTTCTAATGATTTTAAAAAAATTTTATAACAAAGTTACTAAAACAAAACTTAAAGAATATTTTTTACTTAGAAAAGATATAGCTAAAATCAATATTTAAAATTTTATTAAAAATTTTAAAATACGCAGGCAAATTTGCCTGTGTTACAATCTAAGGGATAATGCCTAATACTAGAAAGGTAAGATTAACATAGAATGGTGATACAATTATGAAAGATATATGAAAACTTAAAGAATAATACAAATATGGAAGTGAGACAAAAGAAAAAATTATTTATTACACTAGTGATATATATAAGTTTGCATCATATGCTATTTCATGAAAATGCAATAGTAAAATTACCTGCATATAACGAGATATCATAAAAGCTATTGACTACAAGACTATCCATAAAAACTAAATAGTAAATTTGAATATGTAATCTCTCATAAAAACATTTATTGTTGGAACTCTTTCTAATGATCCTCTGGACCAAAACTTTCCATAAGCACCGATCTACGAAAATTTTGTAGTTAGTATTTTTATACATAACAAAAACTCTATCTAGAAGCAACTTGGATGCAGGACTTCAGATTGCATGTGAGAAGACTAAAATAGAACTGAAAAAGAATTTTCCTTGTGGGTTTGGTTCTCCAGTAGAAGACTTCGTTGCTATAGAAAATGTAGTAGGGCTAAAACCCTGGAGTTTTTTGTCAAAAGATGTGGAAGTCTAGACAGAAACATACTTTTGGTTATCTATACTATTCTACAAAATGTAAAACTTACACTTTTTACATGCTTTGGTCCCTCACTATCTCTCTTTGGTTTTTTCAAAATTTCGCCAAAAAGTGGGCAATTCAGCTTACTCCCTCCAAAAGATCAGTAGTGTTTACTCCTTCCAAATTGGGAATACGCCTACCTAATCGGAATCAGTCACGAGTGAATTTGAATCCTGCGAATAAACGAATGATATATGAGATGTTTTGGTGAAAAATTCGAGATGAAATTTCTTTCTAGAACTTTCCTTTAGGCGTAGTTTAGTTTTCTTTCTTTTATGTACATAATACTTTGGCAGAATTTCGCTGCGCAGTATTATAATTTTTAAACAATAGCAGTATTAGTATTAGTATTAGTATGAGAATTAGTATTAGTATTTGTTATTTCCTCTCTTTTTTCTTATTTTTTTTTAGATAGGATTAGTCTTTGTTTCTTTCATCTTTTATCTTTTTCTTTTGTTGTTGTTTTTGGTTTTTCATCTAGGTTCGATGCTATTTCCCCTCTTTTTCACGATCCCTTTTATTTTTTTTATATCTCATTTTTTCTTGAATGGTAGTATACAGATAATAATACATGCTATTATTATTTGACCCCACCATTGATGCTAGGTGGGAGGGATTTGAAGAGAAATCCTATCCCTTAATTTGTTATGCAGGCATATTTGCCTGCGAAAATTTTAAAATTTTAAATTTTTTAAATAAAACCTTAAATATTAATTTTAGCTATATACTTTCTAAGTAAAAAATATAATATTAGTTCTGTTTTATCAACTTTATTATATTTTAAAATTATTAAAAAACTTTGGTGTAATAAAAGTTTAAAGTTTTTGTTTTGGAACTTTTATTATCCCTTAGATTGTAGTAGAACACAGACAAATTTGCCTGCGTTTTTGCACTTTTTTAGCTCTGATTTACTTTTTTAAAATACTAAAATAATTANTTTCACTTCTAATACAAGTCCTAATTTTTACAAGTAAATCATTTAAAGTCAAATAATGAAAGTTGTCATTCTTAATATAAACTACAAAGTTGTATAAGAAACTATATTTTTAAACCAATATTTAAAGAATTCGCCAAGATATTGTAAAATATTTTTTTGGTTAAAAAATTTCTTTAAAATTTAATATTTTCAGCTTATAAGCAACATAAACTTTTTGTCTTATAATATAAGTTTAAATAATTCAAAAATATAATCCTTGTTCTTAAATATTATAATACCAAATTTTATTTAAATATCTTAAATAATTAAAAAACTAGATCAGAGGTATATTTATAGTAATTATATAGGCAAATTTGCCTGCGAACCTCTACAAAGTAAGGGATAAACTTGACGGCACTAACATTGAGACTCCATTCTTTTAGGAGTTTGGTGCGATAAGTCGCATTTGGGTGTTCTTAAAAGTAGTGGATGATATTGGACCTATATAATAGTTGGATAAATTAGTTCGTTTACAATTGTAAACTTCTCAGGATTAATAAACTAGTTAGGCTCTGGCAAGGTCGTCAAAGTTAAAAAAAAAAAACATTTATTGTTTCGTTAATGTACTTCTTAAAATTCTGGTTTAATCAGGGATAAAATTATAAATTTTATTTTCATAAATTCTTTTTGTTCTATATATATTTACTATTAAAAGTAAAAATTTTTAAAAGTTTATACCCAATTTAGTATTATGATTGTTAAACTTAGTTCGTATAAACAGCTTGTATAATAGCAGAACATTTTATGAAAATAAGAAATAAGTAGTATAGTAATAATTAAATAACAATAAAAAAAATACTTAACTAGTAATAAACAAGTATTCAAATAAAATATTTTGATCATATAAAAAATTATATTTTGTGTTAAAATATCATATTCTTTCAAAAATAACTAAACAAAAACAAAATGAATCAGTTTCAAGTAATATGGAAACAGATTCTAGAACCTCTGTAATAACCTTTAGTAGTACAAAAGCAGAACACCCACCAACAGGTGTTTGGAAATTCTTTAAAAAAGGTGCATCAAAAGGTGATGGTCATTGGGAAGGAAACTGCTCCTTTTGTGAAAGGTTTTATCTATATGCAAAAACATATACACTGCATGCATATCTAGCTAATAGTTGTAAAAAGGTTCCTGAAGAGTGGTATTATCATTTTAATTATATAATAGTTAATAATTTAGAAAATGTTCCAACTGATGAACCTCTTTATGGCATGTCAAATATTGTCTCACCTTTAGTTAAACAAAAAAAAACAGCCAAACAACCTGTTATAACTAATTGGTATAACTCTACGAAAATCGAGCCATCTAAGCAATTAACATGTGAAACGATTATATTGTGACCTTATCACCTGCCAAATATAACAGTTACTGAATGTTACACATTCAATATAAATAATTGATGAAGCTATAGTATTAGCTTTTATAATGTGTGGTATTCCTTTTCGTGTAATTAGTAACCCTTTTTTTATAAATGCTCTAAACCTTCTTAATGCTGGTTATGAAGTTCCATTACGTGAAGTTCTTTCTGGACGTTTATTAGATACTGAAATTGCAAAAATTATAAATACGTACGTAAAGTTGATAAATACTAATAACCTTACTATTGGTATTGATGGTTGAACTGCTCCTAATGGATTATATATTTGGAATTTCATTATTATAACACTATCAAAACAAGAATATTTTTATGAACTTGGAAATTATTTTAATCAATCTCATACAGCAAAATTTTTAGCTAATCAAATTGAAAAAATTATTAATTGTATTGGTAGTGATAAAATTTCAGCAATTATTAGTAACAATGGTGCCAACATAGCAGCTGCACAACGTATAATTTGTTCAAATATAAAAATATTATAAATATTTAATGCATTACTCATTGTGTTAATTTGATTAGTAAGAATATTATTAAGCATACATTTGCAGAAAGAATGATTCAACATGCTAGCAAAATTGTGATATTTTTTAAAAATCATATAGAGCTGCAGCTATTTTAAATCAAATCATTATGCAAAATCAAATTAATGGCAGTGGTCTTAAAACATATGTTGAAACAAGATGGACTAGTATGTACGAATGTATTTCTTCAATTGTGTGACTTAAAACCTGTTTAGAAGAAATTCAGGAAAATCATTATGAAATTATTAGTTCTACAATTTTAACAATTTTTTATGATCAAGGTTTTTTTACTGATATACAATATCTTTTAGAAGTTTTATTTCTAATAAAAAATGCAATTTTAGTAATAGAATCAAATAATGCTACACTTGCTGACTGCTATATTAATTTGATAAAAATCACATTAGCAATTCAAAATTTTTCTTCTAATGAGTATAAAGGATTTCATAATTATTGTATTACAAAATTTGATAATTGATTTGAAGAATTTAATGATCTGATTTATCATCTTACATAATTTCTATAAAGGTATTGGAATAAAATTTGGCACATTTCCTTTAATTGCAAATTATGCTGGAAAATTATGGCAACAGATGGATAAATCAAAAAAAAGTTGTGAAACTTTAATAACACATTTACGATTTTATAAAGAACAAGAACAGTATATAAATAGAAAACCTAACTTCTATGCTGCTCCTTATAGAATCAGTTATAATACACCATTAATGTGGTAGAATACTTGCGAAATTAAGCCTAACCATTTACAATATTTAGGCATTAAACTTTTTTCTATAACACCAAGTTCAGCTAATTGTGAACGAATATTTTCATTATTGGGATGGATTTATGGAAACAAACGAACTCAATTAGAACTAGATTGACTAAAAATCTATCGATTTAATTTATCAAATCCTGCAGAACAACTTCGTCATATTCATACTACAGAAGTAAGTTCTGAAATAATAGCAAATATTGCAAAAAGTGTTTTTAAAGAATTGGAAGAGGAAACATTATTAAAAGATGATGTTGAATTGTCTAATCCTAGTGAAGATCTTTATTCAGATGAGCCAAATTTAAATTTAAAAATTTCAAATATATTAATCTTCAATCCTCAGTTTTTACATACACACATTTTAGAACTAGTTTTGAAAACCCTGATAGAGATGAGTCTGATAATAATGATATACAAACTGATGGAGAAAGTGAATATAATGTAGATAAAATTGTTGCAAAACAATTAAATTGTAATTTAGATAAGTAAAATAAAAATTGTACTATATAAACTTCTTTTTTTTCATATTATAAGTTATTGTTTTAATCTTTTATTAGTTTTTTGTAGAAAATAAATATTTTTTTAACAAGCAAGAATTTTTAACTCTCTCTGTTATTATGTAATAAAATTTATACTTTGTTAGTTTAATATTTATATAGTGTAGATAATAATACAGTACTAATTTGTATTCATTTTACTTCTCTGATTTACTTTTTTTTGAACTAGCATCTACTAAATACAACAAACACTACTTTGCGGCTAGGGTTCAGAATGGGCTGGGTTGGACTAGGTTTCTCCAAATTTAAGCTCAAGCCCAAAAAAATTTTTAAACCCGAGTCCAAGCCCAGCCTAGTAAAAATTTATGGGTTTGGACTGGGCCAAGTCACTTCAAAACTATATCCAGCCCAACCTAACCCGACTGGGCTAGTGATTAAGTAGATGTTACTGGCATGCCCTATTGCTTTTATTTTTTTTAATAATCATATATAGATTCTTTCATATAATCATCAATCTCTCTATCTATGAATTGTTGTATACTAGGGTTCTGCAATTTGATTTGATCTTCAAATATTTGAATCAAATATTTGATCAAATTCAAATTCAAATTTGACTATATTGGATTTGATCAAATTCAAATATGTCCAAATTTGATTTGATTTGACAAATATTTGATTTGATTTGAAAATTACTATTAAAAATTCAAATTCAAATCAAATTAAAATTCAAATATTTGAATCAAATCAAATTCAAATTAGGGTCAATTTGATTTGATCAAATTCAAATTGATCCAATATTTGATTTGAAGAACCCTATTGTATACTAATGCTATGCCTTATTAAATGAATCATATAACTATTTTTATTTTACAGTTTATATGCATCTATCGTAAATTTTGGTACATGGTACTGTACCCCCTTGATCGGTACGGTACCTCCTTGATTTGTACTGGATATACTCAAAGCTATTTGTTGTAGTGTTATATAAGAGATCCTGGTATAAATCAAAGGCCGATTTACAAATAATATTTTTTTTACTTATGGGCTAATATACGTTTACTAACTATTAGGCTCATCTCAATTACATGATCACAAGATCGATTTAATATATAACGATAGTAAAATTAATTATAATAACTTATAGTATAATTTTATTTTTTAATCTACTTATATTGCGCAACGAACATTTTGAACTATCGTCGCATAACCAAATTTCTAATATGAGACAATTAATAAATCCTATCTTAATCCTAATCTTATTACTAACTCTGACTTTAACCATAACCCTATACTAATTTCCGGTCAACATACTAACCCTAACTACGATGCAACAGCAAAATCACAAGCACCAATGATACTAAAAGCTATGATAAAATCACAAGCATCAATGATATCTAATTACGGCAAAATCACAAGCATTAATGACTATAATGCATAGCGAAATCACAAACACAACTATATCGAAATTACAATCACCAATGACACCGAAAACTATAGCGAAATCATGAGTGAAATCACAAACTCCAACAACATCAAAATTACAACCACCTACAACAGAGAAAACTATAGCGAAATTAAGTAAAATCACGAGCACCAACGACATTAAAAGCCATAGCAAAAATCACAAGCACCAACATTAATGAACAATGGCAAAATCACAAACAAAATCACAAACACCAACGATACTAAAAGCTTCAGCAAAATTACAAGCACCAATAACACTGAAAACTACGACAAAATCATAAACACCAAGGACACTGAAAACTATAGCGAAATTATAAGCACTAACGACACAGAAAACTATGGTAAAAGTCACAGAGAATTACAAGGACCCTCACATACTAAAAGCTACAAACTCTTATTAAAGTTTCGTTGCCAACTCCTATGACAACTCTTGCGATGACTTCAATGTTGACAGATCCATTAATGATGCTATAGCTGTTGTCTAGAAAATAAATAGAGTATAAGCAAAAAAAAATCAATTATCATTTGATAATTGATGATCGATAATTTATATTTATTAAATATACTGTAAATTTCAGTGCAAGGTACCTGGTATTTTACATTTCACATAACAACAAACCTTGATTTATACCCCGAGTATATTGTATAGCAGGGTATATTACATGAGGTTATCTTGTAAGGAGCTTTACAATAATTTTTTTTTACTAGCATGCTGTAGATTATTATAAATATTATAAGGGCCCATGGGGCAGTATTGTATGTTTTGGCTGTCCAAGCCTTTTTTGGCCTTGTCTATGTCCAAAATGACCAAGTGTTCAAGGTTGTCCAAAGCTTATATGGGCTTAATAATTATTAAATTTGTTTAAAAAATATATGATTATATATTTTTGAGGTGCTGAACACATTCAGTTAAAATTAAAATAGATTGTCTTAATAAAATTTTAAGTAATTTTACTTTATTTAATTGCCCAAGATTGTCCAAAATTGTCCAAACTACTATTCAAAGCTGTCCTGTAACAACACTGCCGCAGGGGGCCCGCAGGCCCATTTTCAAAACTCGACCCAAGCACGGTATTTAATAAACCTGGTCTAAACCCGACCCACTTTATAACAGGTCAAAATATTGGACCCAGCTTTGACCCAAATCCTGCCTAACCTGCAAATCTACGGGTTTAGCCCAGCTCATTTTGAACCCCATTTGCGGCATTGATAACTAAAAATGAAGAATTTTATATGGATTAATCATTATGGACTAAAAATAAAACATTTATAGTGCAGTATTGTTTTTCTGCCAACTTTAGTTTTATTATTGTACTGGTTTGTTTAAAGTTGACAAAGCCCTTTATAATTCACTATTGCTATTTAATCACACGTAATAGTATTTTTTTTTTGTGATTTTATCGCTTTTTTTTTTTTTATTTTGACGATTTCTTTATCTCGTCTAGTTTTTTAAATTGCTATACATATTTTATTATTATCTAAATATATAATTATTTTTTTGCTTTTTTTTGGTATATAATTAATTATCTTATCATTATAACAAGAATATTGTTATCGCTTGTAAGTTAACTCAATTATGTAAAAAAGTTTAATCGGTGGTGCTCCGTACTAATATATATGATAATGTAAAACTTGATTTACCATATAAGCACTAAGTAATGCATATAGACTATGCATATGGGTATTATCGTTATTGGAAAACTAGAATCATATACTTGTGTTTATTTATACTAGCAAATATCGATATACCATATGTTCTACTAAATTTGTAACTTACCAGATTTGTTTTGAATTTAGTGTTATAATCTAAAATTTCCTATATACATACCAGTTGATTGACGTTTATTTTTATCGCTGTTTGCAAAAAAATGTGCCCCATGATTTATGATGATGCAGGAAAAATTTTAAATAGAGAATCTAATAAGAGAATTTAATAGAGAATCATATTTGAAATCAGTAGTATATAAAAATTGTATTACCTATTTGCGATCATTATTTTTAATCGTATTTTACAGTTGTTTTTTGCAATAAACAAAATTGTACTTTTTCTTATCAATTAATTTTATTCTCTCGCTATATAATAGCTATAGTCCGGTAGGACCCCGAAATATATATAGATAGGTTAGATTAATTATAGGGTTACTAAAAAAGGAAAGATCTGCAGAAAAAACTTCAAAAATAAGCAAAAAATTACTATAAATAGGGGTCCGCTAAAGCGGGGTAACTATTAAATTGACGGTCCAGGGGGTCCGTCAGGTCAATTGACCATCTAATCAATGCAGCCAATCAACGCACCCCACACATCTTAATCGATTATGGATATAAAAATTTTTTTTATATCGAATTTTATGTGTTCGTACTTTTTGTTCTCCATGAGATTATCGATATAAATTTTTTTTTCATATCGAATTTTATGTGTTCGCGCTTTTCGTTCTCCATGAGAACATTACTTACAGAAAGAAAGAAAACCCCCATGGCAAGCCAGTAAGCATAAAAAAAAATAAATAAATAAATAAAAATAGGGTCTGAAAGCTTAAAGCTTATATGTATAAACGACTCTGACTCGGCTATCCGCAAGA
>QKWP01000022.1:339915-360501 GCA_003550325.1 Gigaspora rosea | reverse complement strand
ATCGCGTGAACCATTTTATTAAGTGTGGGACCATGGTAAATATTTTTTATCCATGTTCGTATGATATGTACGGTACAAAGAAGGACATCACATTCTTGCTCTTCTATAAATCCAAGTAATTAATTTGTAAGTAAAATTATTTTAAAAAATAAAATAAAATAAGATAAAAATATATATATATAAAAATATATATGTATGTTGTGCCTCAGATGTCGATTTTTTGGCCAGCATTAACTGATCGATATTGATTGGCCTAAACTATACCCTTCTCCTTCCCAAATTCTTACCCTAACCTAACCTAACCTAGGCCGATCGACATCTGAGGCAAGCGTTAGTCTGAGGCACAACATATACATACAAAAAATATATATATAAAAATATATATATAAAAAATATATACATGTATAAAATAATAATTTTCGCTCCCTACCTACAGAAAGACCCAGAAAAGATAGTGCGACACCATTGGATTCTACACTGCTTTGATCAAGGAGCACGTACCGTGGATTCCAGCGTGGAGCAAAATTTCGAATAATTCTTAATGCTGCCGCAACAGCCTCACTTGTTTCTCTATTAACAAAAAAATGAGCACTGGCATTCTAACAACCACAGCCATCGCGGATATATAAAGTAAATAAGCGCCATCCATGCTTATTAGTATTATGAGTAGAATCTATTAGCGTTAACCAACCATAATGCATTAAATTTTCTATTTGCCAAGTATTTGCAAAACAGAGGCCGCGAAAATGCACAAGTGATTCTCGCACTTGAAAAGACTCAATCTGATAATTATTTTTTAGCAAAAATTCGGTAGTATCAAAAATATCAGATTTTAAATTTGCATCTCCAACAAGATGCGAATTCATTGGACCAACAAGCTTCTGCTTGATATTAGCAACCTCCTTAGTTTTCAAATACTCCACGCCCGAGTTCTCATGTAACTTAGAGACTTCTTTCCTAATAACATTAGCGATTGTCGGGGGTTTGTAATCCTTAATCGCCTCACTACTAACCATATCTTTGATAAATTTTGACCGTTTATGCATATCATTTTCTTCAATTGAATGACTATGATAAGGAGTACCACTCACCTACAAATTATATTTTATTTTTTAATTTTTTAAAAAATTACAATGTTTCAAAAAAAAATATATTAAAAATCGTTCTTACCCTCTCAATTCTAACTATATTTGAGGCCGCTAACCATGTTATTCTAATTCTTGCTTCACAATCATTAGCGGGTTTTTTCCAGGTTATGCGAAGCTTTTCAGGAGGTGTGTTTTCTTTTCTTCCGCTTGATTCCTTGGGTTTTGAAAGTCTACAAACGAAAGTTTTACGCTCATCACCATTATCCAATATGTATCCATTAAATCTTGTCCAAATATTACTGACAAGAGACCACTGCTTATTAAAGTCTTCAGTGGATAGCTCAAATGTTTCAGTTACATTAAAAAAGCATTCCCAGATGGTTGACATGACCGTAGTAGTGTTTGTATAGTTTTTTTATCTACTTTTTTTTTGTTTGTTTTTTTTTTTGTTTTTTTTTTTTTTTGTTTTTTCTTTTTTAGTTTTGTTGCTTACAATTCGTTAAAAGTTTTTTTTTCATCTAAAAGCTGCTCATTTGCTGCAGGATTTAGCCAAAACTTGTTTCTTTGCTGCTTGTGTGTTCGTTGTTGTAGGATTTAGCCAGAGCTTGTTTTGCAAGTGTTTGTGGATAGTCGAGTCAGAGTTGCTCAAAAATTTATTATTGTGTATGAAATTTTAATTTTTTTTTTATTGAAAGAAAGAAAATCCCCTGCAGGTGGCAAGCTAGAATAGTTATAAAAAAAAAGTTGTGTTCTCACTCAAACGTAAACGCGCAAAATTTGATTTAAAAAAAAAAATTTATATAATAGCGTTGATTGGCTGCATTGATTAGATAATCAATTGACCTGACGGACCCTCCTGAACTGTCGATTTAATAGTTGCTCGCTTTAGCGATCCCCTATAAATAAAAAAGATCTACATAAAAACCTTCAAAAATAAGCAAACTATCTATATATATTTCGGGGTCCTAGTCCGGTGCATAAAGATTTGTACCTCAAATAGCTCTGATTCAAATATTTTTTGTACAAATTAATTTTGATTTTTTTAATTTAATATACTTAATAGTTACCAGATTAATAAAAATAAAATTATTTTGATTATTTTATTGATAAAATAAAAAAATTTATTAATAGTAACTTTTTTTAACAATATTTACTATATAATTTACTATAGTAATCTATAGTAATTTATATATACATATATATAGTAAAAAAAAATCAAATTGCTTCACTTTAAAGCTTAATTTCTTCACAACTAGTGATTCAATTTTGCTCAGATTTTAACCATATCTTTATCATATGCATATTAATGCACTTGCATAGTACAAGCTCATAGAACTGCATATTGGTTGCGAAAATATTTAAAATATTTTTTTTTAAAAAAATTTTTCCTTTTTTTCTTGAATACAGCAAATTGTACATGCAAAATTACTAAAATAAAACAATGTTAAAACAATAAAAATAATATATAAGTTAGATTAAAACCTATTTTATTTGATATTAAAAAATTTTTAATAATTAATTAAAAATATAAAAACTTTTACTAAGAGTTAAAATTATAAAACTTTTTGAGGTACAAATCTTTATGCACTGGACCATAACAATATGCTGGAAGCATACTAACAATCAATGTAAACAAAAAATAAATAAATAAATAATTTAGCGAATTTCTGATCAGGTTACTAATTTCAAGTATGATTATGTAGATTCTCTATTTAAAATTTTCCCTGTATCATCACAAAATCATGGGGGTCACACTTTTTTGCAAACAGTAATAATTTTCAATTTTTTAGTTTAATTCAAAAATCGTGATGAATATATAGTATTATAATATTAAGACCCTTGCGATTGTCTTACAAAAATATGTGAATAATTTCCATATACCTATATAGGAAGTTGAAGAATCAGAAGATTTATAATGAATTTCTCATAGTATAGTGATATGCAACTATCATACATTTTTGAAAAACAGTAATCTGTATTTTTATGGCTTAAATTAACCTGTTATAGTTACAACTATTACAACTATTACAACTAGTGTTGTCATAGAACAGCTCTGGACAATTTGTGGACAATTGTGAACAATTTTGAACAAAAATAAATCTAAATTACTTAAAATTTTATTAAGGTAACCTATTTTTTTCTTTTTAGAAAAATATTCAAACTATAGAAAATATGTAATCATATCTTTTTTAAACTAATTTATTAAATTTTAAAGTCAAAATATTCTTTGGACAGTTGTGGACACTATGGATGTTTGAACATGGACATGGATAAAAAAAGTCTTGGGCATAGTAGACACGACAACACTGATTACAACTATTTTAACAATTGTAGCTATTACACCAATTACAGCGAGTTAAAAAATTAAAACTTTTTAAATAATTATAACAAAAAATTACAATATTGAAATAAAGGTTGCAACCTTTCAACCTTATAAAATCTATTATGGCAGGCAACTCTAATGTAGTTCTAATGTTAGGGCCATATCATTAATTACCTGATTATTTTTTATTAGTGGCCTACTCCCCTTCATTTTTCTTAATATATATATAGTCAGATTCTTATATATAATTTCAACTTTTTTTACTTCCTCACCTCCTAAAAAATTACCTGATTTTTGTCACTCCTCTTATTGTGCTTCTTTGAAATTGTGGCATATTACTTGGAAATCCAGGATGTTTTATTTCATCATTTATTTGTTGTTCTTGTTTTCTATTTTGTTAATGTATTACTAATGCATTTGGTTTTTTTTTAGATTTATTAGTGTCTTTAATTACTGTTCCGGATAAGATCAGCACTATTTTTATATTAGAATTTGGAGGAAATTACTATGTTTTTTATTATGCTAAAATCTGACAACTGTTACTATGAAAAGTAATTTTTTATTAAGTTAACAGCTCAAGTCAATTAATTAAAAGTTGTAGAGCTCACTGAGACGCATTTAATAGTAGTTAGATCATTCAAATCAGCTCAGTATACGCTGAGATATCATTAAAAAACGATTGGCCGACTATATAAAATTTCTAGTTTGTTTACATCGAATTTTATATAGTCAGCCAAATGTTTTGTATCGATAACTCAGCATACACTGGGCCAATTTGAATGATCTAACTGCCATTAGATGCATCTCAGTGAGCTCTACAACTTTCAATTAATTGACTTGAACTATTAACTTAATAAAAAAAGCATTTTTTATAGTCACGGTTGTTAGATTTCAGCATATAATAAAAGTTTATATTGTACTTACCCAAAAAATTTACTATTGTCCCAATATGGTAATAGTGCTGATCTTATCCGGATCATCAATTAAGCATCTTTGAAATTGTAAGTATAACTTTTGGGAATTTGGAATGTATTACTTCATAATTCAAGTCATGGCAATTATTTGTTTATAAATTGCAAGTTAAAAAGCAAATATTAGGTTAGGGTTAGGTTAGGGTAAGTGCTCAGTTATTAGCCAATCAAAATTGTCCAAAATAATTATATAAAATTTTTAATAATAATAATTAAAATATAAAAATTTATTTTATATTAATCTCTAGCAATGATTTTCTTTACAATTGTTAATCCAAATTAGATAAAAAATTTCTAAAGATATAAATCATATTTGGCTATAACATATTAAAATTTTAGCCAATTTGAATTAGTAATTCTTGAGAAATTGCTTAATCAGACTTAGATTCAATTATGGTTTGGTCTGGGCCTGATCTGAAGTCTATAGATTGGTCTAAGTTCAAATATATTTATATATATTTTTTGGTGCTAAAAAAGTTTATTTAGTGCATAAAGTTAGAATTAAGAGAAATTCTTGGTATCTCTAGCTAGAGATATATAACTTATATATTTTTGGCCTTTTTAGCCAATCAAATAATGAGAAAATCACATAACTAAAGTTCATATATTAAATCTGATCGCTGATACAATCTAATACAAAATCAAAAGGTTGAATGATCTTATTAAATATAAATAAGTCATAAATTATTGTTTTTTTTTTTTTTACTTTCTTTGCTTACTAATTTTTTTATTATTTATTTAGTTTGTCGCTAGTGAATTGACTTAACAAAAAAATCGTTAATCGATGATTGATTATAAAAAATTTTCAATGATCGATTAAAAATTGATTATGTCTATTTAATTGAGTATAATCGATCAAGTATAAAATTTATAAGCTCGAGCATATATAATCAATTAATTATTGGTAATCATTGATCGATTATCAAATTAAAAATTAGTATATAAGTGTAATATTAGACAATGCCGTGGACTTTTTTCTTAGTTAATAGTTCTGTCTTCAATATTTACCAGTAATTAACAGAATATAATTAGGACAACCAAGTGAGCTTGCTGCTGCAATGAAAAAAAATGGTTGGGACCATCTTTTTTTATTATAGAGTTGTGTTTATTGTTAAAATTTAAGAACACTATGAACCTTCAACAAAATTGCCGTCAGTTAATTGTAGTGCTTCTATTGCTAGTGCTTTGGGTTGTCTTTCTTTTTATCACTGTCTCCTGGTAAAGCAAAATCTGCTTTTAATTTTTGGATATTTTTTGTAAATAATTTAGTGCTAGCATTAGCAAAATATATATATGAAATCTTTGAAAGAATTTGCATGCCAAAATCTTTCAAAAGAATTGCGATAGACGCGAAATATTTCGAAATATTCGAAATATTTCAAAATATTTCAAAATATTTCACAATATTGTACAATATTTTGAAAAAATGAAAGCATATGCATAAACCTCCGTAAATAATTATGCAGTGTAAATCTCCAATCAATTGCAAATCGATTGTATAATTTATTTTTATATATACAATAATAATATATTTTTTATTTATACATAATATATATCAATCCATAAATTTTATTCTATTGTTACAAACATTAATACATATATTTTACTACCAATCATCCACTAATCTACTAATCAGAAATCTATTCTAACCATTGCTCTAACCACTAACTTTACACTAGCCTCGACCTACCCACTAATCCTAATCCTAACCTTAACAACGAACACATACCAACGGAGACTATACTTCGCATTAGGTTGCGCCACCTTCAACATACTCTATTTACGAAGGTGCCATGGTGAAAGTAAATATACGGTGTACTTGGTGGAAGTGATCGGCATTAGCATAAAGTATACTAAAAAACAAAAAAAAATCCAAGTATTGCGAAGTTTATACTTATCTTCTCGCACAGTGAAATTTCAAAGCAATCGATCGTTACGTATTCATTGATGATCGATCAGTGAAAGCATTAAATTATGGGCCCAAAAGGGAAGCTTGATAACAATATGAATGATACTATAAAGAAAAAAAAACGTTTAGTAACGATTGACTAAATGCTTTTATTAGATTGAACGATAAAAAAAATATAAATGCATATATTTGAAATAATGGGCGACACCAACCATATAACGACATCGACATACGAACGAAGCACCAACATACGACGATACTGGTGAAACAAAACTCCAGTGAATACGACAACTGACAGGCAGTAAAACCCAAGATTCTAAAAGACAACATCTTGGAATTAATGATAATACTAGCAATGACAATAACACAACTCAGAAGGAACGAAACGATAACGACTAAACAAAAACAAAATGGTAGTTAATAGAAAGCAAAATAAATGAAACGATGCGAACGTAAAAAAAAAGTAATGCCCATAAACGACATTAACAGTGGACCAAGTGAAATAATGTGTAACACTGACCGAACGAAGCACCAATATACAACAATACCGGTGAAACAAGATTCCAGCGAAATAACAACTGACAGGCAGAGACTCTAAAGGACAACACCATAAACACCGCAATGAGACACAATCCAAAGGGAACAACTAAACAGAAACAAATAGGTGGTTAGTAAAAAAAAAACAAAATAAATGCACCAATGCAATGAAAAAAATAGGTAACGCCAATAAACTACGACAATTCCACTAATGGCATCACCAACAAATAATAACAGTGAAACAAAACTCTAGCGAAACAACAACTGACAGGTAGTGCAAAACCAAGTACACTTCATGCAACTAGTGAAACTACAATAAGGAAGGTCGAAGGCACCAAAAAATAAAAGCCAAGTGACATACGATGACAACAGAATACGGAAGCACCAACATACGACGATTCTGAGTGGAGTGACGGCACAAATACGAAGAGAAAACAGTGCGAAACAAAAAAAAGGATACTGGTACGTATATATGTCTGTATGTAGTAAAAAACAAAATTAAAATGATGTAAAATAAATAAATAAATAAACATAAAAAAAAGAAAAGAAATTTAAACGAAAAAAAAGATCTAAACAAAGATCTTATTTTGTAAAACTGTAATACGCAGATCGTACAATCGAATGTCTGCGAAGTTTTTTAATTATTGCATACAGATAAGTCCTATAAAATATTTTGAAAGTGGGTTCGAAATATTTTGAAATCACTTTCGAAATATTGCGAAAATAATTTTCGCAATATTTCGAAATTTATTATTTTGAAAAATTTTGAAAATATTTGCAAAATATTTCAAAATTTTTTTGAAATATTTCGAAAATTTCAAAATTCAAAATATTTCGAAATAAACTTCGAAATATTTTGAAAGAAATTGTATAACGCAATTTCTTTCGAAATATTTCACACATATAAATTTGCTGATGAGTGAGAAGATTTTGAATAGTAATTGTACTCGGACAAAAAAATGTTACTTGGTTAACTGGCAAGTAAACCCCTGGGCTACTTGGGTAATCAACAGATATACTCAGGTATAAATTTTACTCGTTGTACCCGAGTAGAGCATCTTATATGTGTAATATTTTGTTGGCAATCAAAATTTTTATATTTTTTGCATGTATAACTTCTAACACTTCCTTTTTAAAGTGGCAAATACAAACAGTAGCCTTAAAAACCCTTTCTATTTCTCAAGCGGAGGCAAAAAAAGAGGCCCAAATAAAAGTCCAACAAGCCAAACAAGAAAAGGAGAGAAAGAGCATTTTTGTCACTTTCTTGCTCTCACTCTTCTATTTAATATAGTTCTACATTTATAGCTTTTTTGCTTTAGTTACTATTTTTTTTAAAAAAAAATTAATGCCTTTATAACTCTAGCTTTTTACCTATCACAAAATCTGTATCACTTTCAAAATATTAATAATAAAACTATAATTTTATTAGGTAAGTTAAATATGATGAAACGTGCTATCGATGTATTAGATAAGTTATTCATTATTTTGTATTTGCAAGCGGATAATCAAATTCTTATACTTATTTTAATCGAATTTCACAGATCAATATACAATAGTATGAATATCTCGCAACACAGATCAAAGAATATAGAAAATGATCTTTATAATTATATACACTGGTTTTTAGACAAAAAAGATTACTGACAATCATATGACTGTTTAAAGTTTTTTTCACACTATGCTAACATTGTCATGTTAAAGCCTAAATTATATAGATTAACATGATTATATATATACTGGGATGTGTAGTAACTATTCTGAATAATGTATCATACAGATCCACTATTATGGATAATATTAAGATTGAAATTAGGAATTTGTATAATACAAACTTTTGAATAATCACAGTACGTTCCAATATTATGTAGAGTTGCTTGATGCCCTATCGATAATTTACCTATAATTAATGTAAAACATTCATCCGTCCCTAACTGAGATGGTCCAAGCATTACGATCAGTGCATAGTGACTTGTAGTGTGTTTGAAATAATGACAATTTAATCTATTGTTGACCTATGAAACATCACAAAAATGGATATAACTTTTAAACCAGTAATTCAAATTTGATGAAACTACTACCATTCGACTCAGCTCGCCAAGAAGGTTCTAACGAGCTATAGATCATCTCTGTGTGGACCCTGGTTGCCAAGATAGAAGTTGTCAAACAATTACTCCTATACTTATTAATAGATCAGCAATCTGATTGGCTAGGAGATTGCTGCGAGCAAAAACGTTAGATCTGACATATCTAAAAGATGTTAATTTATAGCTTATATTCTAGATATCTCACATATTATATTTATACCATTTATTACATATATTACATATATTATATTTATACTATATATTTTATTAATAGTAGTTGTAGTATATATTACACATGTAAAAGATATTGACCGTTACATTTGTAAAAATCCAAAAAGTATAAAAGCGGCCGATGTGGACCCCAAGTTCAACATCGAGTCTTCATACTCTTTCAATAATAAAAACAACTATTAACTACACAAATCAAACAGTTATTAGTATCCTCATATACTTTTAATTGTAGCCTCTTTCGTAATTGCAAATTGCCTTAAATCTTCTTTGTTAAGTTTTTTTAAAAATGCCATACTAACTTAGATATACCACAGTAACAAAGTTGAGGTCACACAAAGTGTTCACTGTCTAAGATCACTCTAGTTACCTAATATCTTTGAAGAAGTGGACATAGGATAATACTATTCATTTTAATACAATAAATGTAAAAGAAAGTGGATTTGTACTAGTGTCGTGGTTGAATTTGTGAACCCGAAATTTCGTGGTGCCAATCAGGATCCATTAGGTGGTGTGATTCGTGATTTGTATGATGCAGGAATTTAATTGTTAGATAGTCTAATGTGTGTAACTCAGATAATTAAATATCCAGTTGATAATCTTGCATTTAAAGAAAAGCGATTAATTAACAAAGAAGATGGCTTTTAACGCTCTTAATAATAAGCTAGGTTGTTTAGACCCATAATAGCTTTGAGTCTTTCTAAGCATATGCTCCGATTTTGGGAATACCTGCAGATCATTGATGCACCCCAAAAATTTCTAGTTACACAATAGGGTGCGTCAATTAGTTGACACCCAATCATATGCATAATTTTGACAGGCGCATCAGCTAGTTGACGTTATGCTGCTATACTTAGTACGATGCTGTTTTAATGTACCTATTGCTTTCTCTTCCAAACTTTTCAATACAACATTCAACTTTTAATAATTTTTGTCATTAAAGCCTTTTATTGTAGTACATATAAAACTTTGTTGACCAACTTATTATTATTTCTGTAATCGGGAAGTTGTCTATATAGTTGTATCATTTTCTGTCATTGATTTATAACTTCAAGACAAATATATACAAAAAATTGTGAAAATTGGACCCGAGTAGAAATTGTTGCTCGTTACCCGAAATACATAATAATTGTCGCGGCTGAAACTGTAAATTTTAATTATTTTAATATGAACCTTTCAAAAATTTTTAGAACGTATTTTTTGGAGGATTTTTTTAATAGTTAAGTTAGAATTTAAGGCTAGCTTATAAAAGAGTACCAGTGGATTTTGTTAAGGTTTATATTTTTAAATCGAATTCCCTAATTTCCGGTTTCAGCTTTAGCTGCGACAATAATTTACTGGATAATTTGGGTAATTTAATAATACCCGTGTAGGAATTTTCTCAATGGGTCCAGATTTAAATAAATAAGAATCAAACCAAATAATGCATGTATATTAAGATACTGTGGAGTTTACACGAGGGATATATATATGAAGGACCATTAGCAGATTTAAATAAATCGAACCAATAATGCATTTATTGTACCTTTGATTGTCAAATCAATGTAGACTAAAAGGTGAGGTCAGTCGCATCATATGATCCCAACGATTTTAAAGTATAAATTCTAATTATAACTATGAATTGGGGTCTAAAATTTAAATTTTATACCAATGTTATACATCAAAATCAAATTTCATACCTGGCTCATATAATAGAATAGAGCTGGATAACCTGATAACACCTTTAACCTTCATCGATTTAAATCACAACGGAATTTCTTTCATCCAAGGACAACTGAATCCCAAAAAGATCTTTTTTAAATATGGTCGAATACAAAGTTCATGTGATTTGTCCGAAAAACACACACTACTTCTACTCCAACCATGCAATGTATGTTGAAAGCACCCAAATTTCTGAATCAAAAAAAAATAAATAAATAAATAAAAATAAGAGCAACACTTCAAACACTTATTAGATTCTAATGCTAGTTTTAAAAAACAATACATATGTATGGAATGTGGCAATACCTGAACCGTTAAATTCTTCATGTCCATTTCGTGACTCTTTTAGATATAAAGATTATGGATTCGCTTGCAATGGTAAAATAAGCCTGCTTTTATCCCAGTGTGTTGATATTCTTGTTTAGGGTTAAATACATGAAAAATAAAAATATACCTGATACGGGTCTTTGCTAAAAATCAAAATTCTAGACAGTGAATCATATAATTTGATCTTGATTTTATTAGTAAAGATCACGTATAGCTTATTAACCAACAGCAATTTGGTCCTAGAAAAAAAAACCACAAGATTTCAACCCTACTTCTCTATTTTATTGTTACTCGGGTTCTTTTTTTTTCTTTTTTTTTTTTTTACAGCATTAACTCTAACAGAGAACTATGGATATTAACAATAGGTTCTATCATATTCTAGATGCTAATCAGCCATATGTATAATGTCCGACTCCAATCATTCTATTAAGAAACAGAAATTAGATTATTATAAAAATACAAGGACGAAGGTTATGTTTATACTATAAAATAANCAGCATTAACTCTAACAGAGAACTATGGATATTAACAATAGGTTCTATCATATTCTAGATGCTAATCAGCCATATGAGAACAGTACATCATTTTCTTATTTCCTTATATTTCTGTTGTAAGGAATATAACTGATGATAGTAAAAAAATAAATAAAAATTTGCTATTACTAGGTATAAGTATATTATTTTATATAAGCTGAATTATCTGCTTTTTTTTATCGCTTCGCTTCGCTTTGTATAATGTCCGACTCCAATCATTCTATTAAGAAACAGAAATTAGATTATTATAAAAATACAAGGACGAAGGTTATGTTTATACTATAAAATAATATTAGAATTACCGTTTTTCCTTTTAATATTCCAAACTGTAAAGGGATTGGATAATTTGCTCGAACTATAGTAGCTCTACAATTTAAGGAACTTTAACTAAGGTTTTAATAAATTAAAGCTATTATGTTTAAATACGAATTCTCACTTTCATTTTACCTGCATAATTCACTTTAAGTTCACTTTGGTCTATGTCAGTAAATAGGGGCCTTATTTAAAATTTCAGAGAAGGAAAGAATAGGATCAACATTTGGATCTTTTATAAGTTTGTAAAGTGAATAAAAATTCCTCCACAAACGATCGAACAGTATCACCTGTTCTTTGTCTGACTTCTAAACTGATACCTTTACTAGCATGATCACATAAATGTGTAACATGAAATATGAGAGGGATCAACTTCTTATGCTGATTTTCACAGAATCCTTTTTTAGTAGAATTGGAAGAAATTTTACATACATAAGTGGATTATGCAATATTTTAGAAATTTGACATTTTTGATCGTTTACATGATTTGGGGATTCTATACTTAATTGCTACCGTATACAAGACCCTTGATAGTAGATCCCCCAGGTTAGAGTTAGAACCTTAAAAATTTTTTTAATCCGGATTTGTGTACAAATTTGATAATATATTAAAGCTCCACAAAGCGCCTACTCATGTTAAAAAATATTCTAATTGACTTTCAAAAAAAAAAAAAAAAACCAGGTTTTGACCTGACAAATTTATAATTTAACGGGTTCAAATTTGATTTGAATAATACAGTAATAAACGATAGAATATAATAATTAAATATACTTATCATTATACAGATTTTTTAGACTGAGTCACCCTATCTATTTATCTATCTACTATTTATTTAAAACACCATCGACCAATCAGAAAATTCAATGTGAATTTTCAGTTTTCTGAAATATTTGTAAATTAGTTAGATTGCGTGTACGTAGCCACCCTGGAAGATCACTGGAAGGCCACTGGAAGAAAATTAATAGTGTCACTGGAACTTTAAGTTCTAGTGGCATTATTGATTTTCTTCTAGTGGCTTTCCAGTGACAATACTGGGTCCGATGTATATGATTGTTTATATGAACATGCTAAAAATTTTGTAAATTCAAATAAGATCTAATATAGAATTATTACTTTCAAGGGTATATGAATCCTTATAAGACTAACCATTCACTTTGGGATGTGTATGAATAAAATTTTTATAAACTTAGTATTTAGCTGACCAAAATTAGAAAAAGACAATTGCAACTTACAGTATATACTTGTTTACATTATGAAAGAAAATAATGATATTCATATGCTGTCATCAGTCTTATTATTCATCATAGGTTTTGCACTGAAATGTAAAGCGAAAATAATAAAATAATAATAATAATAATAAAGTAAAAAAAAATGAATTACTATATTCTCGCCTAAATATTAAATGCTAGCTAAATTTTCAACATTAAAAGAATACATTCGAATATTCATATAGATTTTAACAATGTAATTAATAATTTTTGCATTCCTCACGTAGAACACATCCACATATTTTTTCGGCAACAGGATATATTTTATTAATCCGGGTCTAGAAATAAATCATAAATTAAAAGACCCGGGTATATAAATCGGGTATAAATATTAAAAGATCAGGTATAATATCTATCTATTATTATTATTCTGAGTTCGTACGCTTTTTGATTGGATCTGATACGTAAAAGTGAAATTAATTATTTTATGCAGGTAACCGAAAATAACAAAATTATGATGTTTGGTACCCTAATTCTTTATCGCCTCATATTAGGACGCATGAGACCAATTTTGCATATCGATACATTAAAAGTGAATCACCCACACCCTTAAATTAGAAGTTGTACCCGAAATAAATTTCAAATTCCGGATAACCCACCCATTTACCAGACTATTACCGGGTCACAAACCGGATTGTTTTAAAAAATCTGGGTTACCCGGTTGACCTGGTTTGTTTGATTGGCTAATGCAAAATTGAGGTAGCTCTTAAGGGTATGTAATTTTTTTAGAGGTTGCACCCGTTAAAACATTTAAGCTCCAGGTTACTCACCGTTTACAACATTATAAACTGGGTCATCTTAATAATCCAGGTAAACCATTTTTTTGATTGATTGATGCAAAATCATAAATTCTCTTATATGCATTTTTTTAAAAAACTACGTATAATGATAATGATAGTAACTGATAAATTTATTAATTTTTATGTCAGGTGCCCTGAGAATCATGATAATAGCTGTAACATAATCAGTTTATTTTCAAACGGCTATAGGCCGTCAGAAAATAAACTGGGTTTAAATAATAAAATTTAAAATGACCTTACTCCCAATGGACATACGTATTGTACATACGTTTGTACGTCACATTATCATGCTTATGGATAATTAATTCGGGTTACCCGGTTAACGATAGCTATGACCCGGTTGACAGGTGTTAACCGGGTTACCCGGGTAACACTTATACGGGTACAAGCTCTACCTTAAATCAGTTAAGCATACTGGCATTTAACAATGTTGGTATTAACCAATTATAGGTTATGATCTTATGACTCTTATGACGTCATATAAAGTTAGATATGACCTAAAATGGCCAACACTGGTATTTAAAGTTATCATTATCCCGCTAAAAAAGTTGGATAATTATCTACATGTTAGATCGCGTAGGATTTTTTTTAAATTTTTCGAGTAATTCTCTTCAAAAGATTATTTATGTACTATTTAGTATTATGATCAGTTTTAAGAGATTATCAGGGTTAAGATTCAATTAAATTTTTAGTTTTTTGAGAAGGTATCTGAAATATTTATCTTTATCTGTTATCTGTTATGATGCGATTGAACATTATTGGTTATTAACGCAGGTTAATAACTAGTTGAATTAAAAATTTGTGTGACTTTGTATTACTTTAATAAATAATCAGCGTCATGTTGTTTTTCTGTGAATTTCATCTTCACAAACACGATAATGTCTCTCAACCAAATCAAATACCTGAAAAAATTCTTTTACGCTTAAACAAAATAAAACCAATTATAAGTATTACGTTATTAATGAAGGATTTTATCTGTTCAAAGATAAAATGTGTCATACCACAACAAGTTCTCGTAATGGAACTCAGTATAAAATTCCTGCCAATTATTTAGTTCAGACCAGTTGGGGAAGAAACAAGTCACACCATATGGTAGAATGTGAAATAGAGTATGAACAGGATGGTCTGATTTTTATAATAAGATTTGAAGGAAATTCTTATCAATATGTATTAAAATCAAAGAAATCTCCAATAGCTGTTGCTAATGATTATCTTCAAGTCAGTAGAAAATTTTAATAAAATTTTGTATAGTTTTATTTATTTATTTTTTTTTTATTTCATGCAAATAGCTAGTTAAAGTTAAACAAAATTAAAATAAAATTGAATAAAATTTTTATATAATAAAAATTAAAAAAAAAATTGTATGTTTTATACAGAAAAAAAGTCCTAATACCTGTGCAACAATTTCTGGGATCCACGTATTTGGTCTCAAGCCATGGACGTGGAATGGGAGCGTAACAGAAAAAAAAGACAGTCTCCTTCTCTTAAACCATTTAATTCTTTAAGTGAATCTATGAAAACGAAAAGGTCTCGCGCATTTTCTGTACATCTAGGCAACACTTTTGGTCATGAAGTTCCGAAATTTTTTAATTTACTTGACCAACCAACCCTGCAAGAAATAAAGTTTAACGTTCAAGATAAAAATTATGTAATCAACTATAATAACGATGATAAAGAAAATAGTGAAAGATCTCATGTCCCATTTATGGAAGCTATCGACCGGGGACCTATATCTCATCATGCTTATCGTAAACTAGCTGCAATTCAGCATGAATTGCCACGAGCATATGAGATTTCAGATATCAGAAAAACATTAACCAAAAAATGAGCACCAATATACCTATTTTACTCTAAATATTGAAAATATGTTTTTCGAAACTTCTAATGCTAATACAGGTGGGATAAAAGAGGTATTTCGCAGATCAGTATAATATAGGTAAGCAGATCCGTATAGTATAGGCCAAAATTTTAAATCTATACTATACTGATCTGGTGTAATATATATTAGGGTTAGGGTTAGGAATTATAGCTGATCGGTATAGTATAGATCTTAAATTTGGCCTATACTATACGGATTTGCTCACCTATACAGATTTGCTCACCTATACGGATTTGCTCACCAAAATGGATTTGCTGGATTTGCTCCAAAGCATAAACAGGAGGGCTCTGAATCCAATGTTTGGTAAACTTGCCCTAATGGCAAAAGGGCTTTACCTCTATGAGCTTAGTGATGCTGTGGTTCTTCATGGTTGCTGGGGGTGGTTACCATACCAAGCTGCAACTCTTTTCCTACTGCACTTAAGGCCGCAGAATTTCTTACGGTTTTTCGAGTTGCGTGTACCTATACGAATTTGCTTACCTATACTATACTGATCTGCTATAATCTCAATAAAAGTGAGATCTTTGCTACAAATGACTTTTCGGGACTATATAATTTACATATTCTTGAAGAGTCATTTGTTAACAAAGATCCCAATTTTTTATTTTAATTTTACTAATTTTAATAGCTTCGTTCCTACTTATATACTTATAGATACTAATGTCCAAGAAATCGAAGAAGAGGCTTTTAAATATATCGGTAAAGCATGCTATAGACGCATTACTGATATTCTCAACCAAGTCTTTTAGATAGAAATGTTCTTAATATAAATAATCCTGTCATTATTTTCGAATTTTGGGTGACGGGCGTAATGTTGGTAGAACAATTAAGCATGTGATGATAACATTTGTAATTTTAGATGACATATTGAACATCCATAAAGCAGATTTTCATTACACATTAATTCTATACCCAGGGGTAGAAAATTATGAAATTCTAAAAAAGGTAATAAATCCTCTTATAGTTGAATTAAATAATTTGATGACAAATGGATTAGTGGACTCAAATGGTATAAAATGGAGTGTTGAACTTTGCTTCAGCAGTGACTGAAAATTCATGGCTATCATATTAGGATTTAACGCCCCAAATTTGAATTATTTCTGCCCTTGGTGTCTCTGCACCAAAAAAGATATTGGAAATAAGGATAATGTATATAAAATTGAGAAAAGCATGAATTCGTTGAATTCAGATTCGCCACCACCAGGCCACGTCAAAACCTCTCTCCTCCCATAATCAATTTGGATCGGTATGTGCCTAACAAGTTACATATTATATTGAGAATATGGGATCGTCTCTGGGAATTGGTAATTCAAGAAATCAAGTGCAAAAATAGATATGATGATCACATAAAAACTGTAATTAGTTTAGAAATGAAAAGGATTTCCATTGGGTTTCATTTTTGGCAAAACTATGATACACAAAATTGGTCATATACGTCTCTAATGGGAGGTGACAAAGAAAAGGTATTGCGTGATTTCAATTTTGAAGTCATTTTTAATTAAGAACAGGCAATATTGGTCAATCGTTTGTAAAGAAATTTTTTTTCACTTTACAGACTTATAAAAGACCCAAATGCAGACCCTACTCTTTTTACAGTAAAGCAAAAGAATGGTTCGACTTATTCCTCACACCATATCAAGGTACACCAAATACTGGAACCTTTAAAAAAGGTCTCTACCGTCCTAAAGATGTCACACTGTATATACACGTACTCGTATACCATGTACCAGAATTTATGGTGCATCACCGGAAGTTTGGTTTGGTCGTGTTTTCCTGCGCGGCAGTAGAGAAAAAAATTATGACCAAGTTTCTCTTTTTTACAAAAAGTCGATAAAAGATGGAGGTAAAGGCATGGAACAAAAATCAGCTATTCTCGAAATTCTCAATTATGAAAATCGGATTTTATATTATGCCCATAAATCTACTATTGATTTAACATTTAAACCTCTATATCTTCATATTAACAAAAAAATGAAGACTTCATAACATTTTAATTAATTCTGATTTTTCTAATTGACAAATTAAAACAAGTCATTAAATTGTTAAATGATTAATTAACATAGTAATAGTGTTAGTAAATCTTCAAAATTTGAACATGACCCAACTGGAAACTTGGCTCTAATTTTATTTATAACTTTTTCTAAATAAAAAATATTTTTTGAAGTGATTTGAAAGTATAGTTATTTCGATTCTAAAATAGGGTAGGAGGCACAGTAAAATTTTGGGCATGCTCCACTTATCGTGCCTCGGGCTAGGAATACCGCAGATCTGCGATAGCATAATATGCGCATAATTCAGATTTTACCGCAAAAGTATATGCGACTGCTATATTCGCATATCAAGATGAATTTCGCATAATTAATAAAGCATAATCTGCGCATAAATGGCCGGAATTAAAGATCGAGTAATACTGTAAATTAATATGCTCATGTTCATATCCAGAAAATTTTAGATTTTTTTTTGGTTCTATCTGGCAATTCCAGAAAATTAAGGTCACCATCGGGTGACACCGGAGAAAAAATTTAACAGCAAAAATGGAATAATTGGCATGATTGAAATTTAAAAAAAAAGGTCGACGGGTTACTCAAAATGAAAAATTAACTTTGTGTGGCCTTATACTAAAATTTTGCAGGAAATTTTTTTGTTTGGCACAAAAGACAGTAAGTTACTAATGGGGGTTCAGTACTTACAATAACGATAACGATAAAAATTTATAACGATAAATTTCGCATATTTTTATCTGATCCGCATAATCTGTAGCATAATTTTAAAAAATTTATCGCATAATTCGCATAATTCGAAGTGTAGAGCAGGCAAAATTTGGGGCTTTTCGCAGAAGAAAAATTAGGATCTCTAACTCGGGCATGCCCCTAGTATATAAATCACATGACAAGTTTTGCGAAATAAATATTTACAGTATAATATAGCAATAAATATATGTAACCATATAAGTATTCAGAACCAGAAATAAAATCAGAGCTTTATTTTATTTTTTATTTAAATTGAAAATTTATTAAATACATTAATTTTCTTAGTTTAGGAAATAATGTCAGTATTTAACTTTAAGATTGTTCCGCTGTTATTTTTTGTGATCATATGATATGGTCTTACCTATTCTAAAAACTTACATTTAATTTTTTGAGTATACAATATTTAATGCGCATTCACAGCCGAAATTGAAACAAATTCAAAACATAGACTTTCTATCTATCAATGTTAATTATTATAATTACATTTACAACTCTAATTTTAATGCGATCAAGTATTATCTCTATCTTGGTGCCATGAATTAATTTACTCTAATATTATCCCTTAAACTGTTTACCATGCTGAAATTTTTTTAAATCATTTTTATTAATATCTCATAATTCAATGATCGAAATTTAATGATTTTGATACCATTATTCGATTTGGCTCAACGAGACGATTCGAATGATATCAAAATCTTCAATTCTGATCACTATATTTTCAAAATATCATTTACAGTTCTATACAGAAATTTAAGTTTCAGTGCCAACTTAAAGCCACATCGAACGAAGATGTAATCGAATGGATTCAAATTTATACAATTTAAATTTTTTATTTTGTAATTTAAATATAAATTTTAGCTAATTTCGGGGCAAATTTGCCTTGAATTAAGGGATACAATATTTCATTCACTATTTTGTCACCTACCATTAGAGGTGTATGTGACCAATTTTGTTATCATGGGTTTGCCAAATAGAGGTTGGATTCAATGAATAGTATATTCGATATTCACTGAATATTTGAATATTCGAATATTTAATTTTTCCCCGAATTGAATATTTGAACATTTAAAATATTTACCAAATAATTCATTGAATATTCAATGAATAAATATATAAATTATTAATAAAAATAAATAAATTATAAAATAAATTATAAAACAAGTTTGTTTAATAAAATAAATAAATTTAATAAATTTAATATTTATATTTTATTTTATAATTTGAATAATATACATATATATATTATAACTTTAATATACTTAAAAATAATACATAAATAAGTAACGTCTGTCAAACTGGACTTGGCGTAAAATACCTATATATTAGTTTAAAAAATATATAAAGCTTAATATATAATCAAAATTTAAAAAATTTGAGTTGCATGGGAGACATATAGACGGACCCAAAGCCTGCTTTAAAAAAAGCATGTCTATAGCCTATACTTTGGCTCCAAATCTATCTAATTTTTATAATTATTTTTAATTATATATCTAAAAATAAGAAAACAAGCAAAAATTAGTATCTTGGTTTAATAATTAAAAAAATAGAATGCATAGAACAGAATACAACTATAACTAAAAAGCTCTAAAACTTGGACCAAATTCTTCTATGCTTCTTTTGTAACTGGGGTTTTTACACCTTATCAGTTATGTTATTAAATAATATTAGCATTATGACACCACAACAATATAATACGGTAACCTCATGACAATACCTAAAGCTCCAAAAAACAACCACAATGACAGCATAGTAAGACGACAATACTATAAAAAAAATGTAATAGTAAAAAAAGTAAGAATAAAAAAAAAAACATTTATCTATGCCAATTAAAAAAAATAAAATTTAAACTCTTTAAAAAAAATTTTTTTACTCACGA
>QKWP01000022.1:304245-324841 GCA_003550325.1 Gigaspora rosea | reverse complement strand
ATTAATTGAAAGTTGTAGAGCTCAATGAGACGATTCTAATGGTGGTTAGATCATCCAAATCGGTCCAGTGGATGCTGAGATATCTTCGAAAAACGATTGGCCGCCTATATAAAATTACTATGTAAATAGATATAAACAATAGTTTGTTTACATAGAAATTTTATATAGTCGCCCAATCGTTTTTTGAAGATATCTCGGCATCCACTGGACCGATTTGGATGATCTAACCACCATTAGAATCGTCTCATTAAGCTCTACAACTTTCAATTAATCGACTTTGCTCGTTAACATAGTAAAATAAAAAGTTTTCATTGGACGAACGCTGCATTCCGTACATATAGGATTTACATAGTGATTTGCGTCACGTTACACTAAGATCATTGTTCTGTTGAGTGGCGAATCATCAATTAAGGTAACTTTTCAAAGTTATGAATAATTTTATACGATATTATATATGCAGTCTTGACTTAGAAAGGTGACCATTAAGTGTAAATTTTGACTAGCAGTAATTCTTTAGTTCTTGAGACTTTTGCATAATCAATGTCTTTTTGAAATTACATGCTGTTCAGTGGCATATAAAAATAATTTAAATAAAAGCCTGTTGTCTGATGATATCTATTAGTTACAATTTATTACTTCATATCTGATTATGTGGGTGTTATTTGGAAATACTTGCCTGGCTATTACCCAGGTGTATCTATCGAGTATTACTTTAGAGAATCTACTTGGGTACTACTTGGGTGAATCTACTCGAGTATTACTTGGGTAAATTTACCCGTTTATTACTCGGGTGAATTTACTCGAATAGCTCTAATCATTACTTGATTAACAGTTAACCACAGGTAACTCAGATAATACCCAACCCGGGTATATTCTCTAAAAAAATAATAGGTTCCTTTAAACTGTCATTTTTTATAAATGGAATTATATTAAAAATTTTTTTGATCGATCAAATATATACTTATTTGATCGATCAATATAATTGATCATTAATTGACCTATTGTTGCTCGAGCCCATTAATTGGTACTCGATCATTGATTTAAATCGATCAATGATCGAGTATTATAATCGAGTCAATTCACTAGCTCGAGCCCGTTAATTAGTGCTCAATCATTGATCTAAGTCGATCAATGATCGAGTATCATATAATCGAGTCAATTCACTAGTATGTGTTCGTGTTTTTATTTTAACACTTACTGACTTCTTTCTGTTTTCGGGTATCAATAACTTTCGTATCTTTGCTACTGGTATAGTTTTTGGTTGTTGCTGATGCACTATGTATCCTTTTTTTTCTTTCTGTTTTTTGTACACTAACTACTTTTCAAGTTACCATTAGGCTTTTATATTTTCATGGTTAATATAGTTTTTGTTTTGTGGCTGATATATTTCTGTATTCTTTTTTTTGGTATATGTGCATGTTTTTTTTATTTTAATGCTTTACTGACTTCTTTCCGTTTTCAGGTTATCGATAGACTTTCGTATCTTTGTAGTTTTGGTTGTTGTCGATGTATTCTGTATCTTTGCTACTTGTGTAGTTTTTGATTGTTGTTAGTGCATCTTTGTATTCTTTTTCTGTATACTTTGTTTCTTGTATTCTTTTCTTTTGTACTTTTCTTTTTTTTTTTTACCATTTATTTTAAGGATGTCATTTTTTGTTTCAGTAATTTCATTGATAGTATATTGAAATTGTCACTAGAGTTGTTGTTGATGGTGTTGCAGTAAAAAATTCATAGTTAATTTTTAGAGGTTTACTATAGTTGGGCTATTGTATATATTTGTATATAGAATTTCTATCTTTTTGGGAACTAAAATGAGGTTTTTAAATCACAGTAATATTGTTGCATCATCGTATGATGTAATAATTTAATAATCAATTAGTGTATTATGTTATATTTATATATAGCACGATTATTTTTTTTAAATAAAATCAAATTTTTTCTTTGTTTTCACATGTTCGAATCTGATTAATTAATCCTAGAGTTGTTACAAAGTGACACCTTCCAAAAAAAAATCTTTAGTTTTTAATATTGTATAACCAAGTTCGTAAAGTGTGGTTGAGTTTCAGATTGCACAAGTTCTTCCGACCATCTAGTATTACAAAAAAAAAGAGTCACGTAATTTTTGCTTATTTTAATTAGTTAATAGGCCAGAGACATATAGTTATATATCTCTAGCTAGAGATGTCTAGAAGGACTCTAGAATTAATTAGTAATTTTTGTAAATCATAAGATTTTATAGAATTTTATTAATAAAATTCTATAAAATTTTATAATTCACAAATTTTTATTAATTAATTCTAACTTTATGCACTAAGTAAACATGTTCAGCATTTAGAAATATATTAAAATGGCATAAGAGCGCTGCCATTTATTAGGTAATATTTTAGGGGTGGGGTCAAGAAAAATCTTATCTTAGTTAAATTTGATTGGCCAAAATTCTATTTATAGATCTTACCTGTAGTGGGAGTAAGCCTCTATAGTAAATGGATATTAGGTAATAAATGTCAGTGCCCTAATTTTTTATTTTACTTGAAATTTAGAGAATAGATACTAATTTTTGATTTTTGATCAAAAAAGTCAAATTTAAATATCTTTTCTCCAAATTTCAAGTAAAATAAAACCAACTTTGCTAATTTAATATATTTTTAGGTGCTGAAAAAGTTTACTTAATCCTTTGAGTTAGAATTAATTAGTAAAATATTATGAATCATAAGATTTATTAAATTTTATTAATAAAATTCTATAAAATCTTATTATTATTATTTGCCAATTTTACTAATTAATTCTAACTTAATGCATTAAGTAAACTTGTTCAGTACCTAAAAATATATTAAATCAGCTGAGTTGTTTTTATTTTATTTAAGATTTGAAGAAAAGATGTTTAGATTTGACTTTTTTGATCAAAAATCAAAAATTATGCATCTATTCTCTAAATTTCAAGTAAAATAAAATAATTATACTGTTTTGATGTACTTTTAAATGCTAAATATGTTTACTTAGTGCATAAAGTTAGAATTAATTAATAAAAATTTGTGAATCATAAGATTTTATAGAATTTTATTAATAAAATTCTACAAAATCTTATGATTCACAAAATTTTACTAATTAATTCTAACTTCATACACTAAATAAACTTATTCAAAAACTAAAAATACATTAAATTGGCAAAATTGGTTTTATTTTACTTGAAATTTGGAGAAAAGATGCTTAAATTTGATTTTTTTTGATCAAAAATCAAAAATTATGCATCTAATATTTATATTTCAAGTAAAATAAAAACATTTATGCTGATTTGATGTAATTTTAAATGCTGAACATGTTTACTTAGTACACAAAGTTAGCATTAATTAATAAAAATTTGTGAATTATAAGATTATAATTTATTAATAAAATTTTATAAAATCTTATGATTCACAAATTTTACTAATTAATTCTAATTTCATGCACCAAATAAACTTATTCAGAAACTAAAAATACATCAAATCAGCAGAATTGTTTTTATTTTACTTGAAATTTGAAAAAAAGATGTCTAAATTTGACTTTTTTGATCAAAAATCAAAAATTATGCATCTAATATCTAAATTTCAAGTAAAATAAAAACATTATGCTGATTTGATGTATTTTTAATGCTGAACATGTTTAGTTAGTGCATAAAGTCAGAATTAATTAATAAAAATTTGTGAATTATAAGATTTTAATTTATTAATAAAATTTTATAAAATCTTATGATTCAAAAATTTTACTAATTAATTCTAATTTTATGCACTAAGTAAACTTGTTCAGCACCAAAAATACATAGAAACATATTATCTTTGGACCAGTTTGCAGACTTCAGACCAAATCTGAATCAAACGGGGTCTGGTCTTATATATTATTTGCTTGAATTTGATTGGCTAGTTTAGTATCAGGTGGGGGAGGTTGGTAGAGGTGGAAATCACCTGATAAATGTATATACCCTTAGGGTCGTTATATTGTAAAATCTCTCAAGAAAAATGGTTTGTTCAATAAAGTGATTTCTTATGCAAATGATCATGTTAATTAAACCAAATCATTTTTGGTCAATAATGACGTGAGGGCGAAATTTTGATGGCAATACTGGGTACGTTACAGTATGCCTTGCAGCGAATTAAAAATATAAATCCCAATTAAAAATCAATTGATTCCGATCCAGCTGACCATTATTCCGATGCATTCCGATGTATCCAACCCAGAATTTCAGGCCCCGCACACGGTGCACCCCGCACCAAAAATAAACGCCCTAAAAATTATACTTATTTAATAAATAATAAATAAAAGATAGTAAAAAAAAGGAAAAACAAAGCATAAAAAATAATCAAATAAAAAAATTTTTAAAATTTTTAAATTTTTTAAATAGTTTATATTGTATCCACGGAAATAGGAGCAGGGGTATCAAATTTTATAAATTTTATAGAATTTTTCTTTACTAATTCAAAAAAAATTTTATATATTAGTATATTTTAATTTGTATATTTTCAAATAACAAATTAATTGTAAATTTTATATTTAAAGTTTAAAAATAAAAATATCAATTCTATCAACTTGTAATAAAATGCTATGATCGTTGATGTAGCCCAGCGGCTTTATGTAATAAGGCCACCATCCCACAAATTAAAAAAGCAATATACAAAATATATCATATTACAAAAATAAAATATAAAAGCAAAATACATTAATTTCAACCATAAATCATTATAGGATTTTTCTGTCTCTTAAAGCATTCTGCATGATCGTTTCCTTTACAGCGGTAAACACAACCCTGAAGAATGGAACGATGTGTTAGCAATGTGTATAAAACTTTGCATTATTATAATTGTGGTGGCTGAAGCTAAAATTAGTTTAAGCCTGACAATTCGGCACCATTTAAATATTAAACTTTTTTGGGATGAATCGTCTCTTTTTAAGGGTTAGGGCAGAACTTAGGGTTAGATCAAAGAATAAAAATTATTTAAATAGTTTAATATATTTAAATCGGATCCCACGTTTCAGCTCCAGCCTCACAACAATTATTGTATATACCGAGAAATAAGCACACTCACTACACCATTATATATATACATATGTTGTAAGTGAGAACAGACTTAAATGGCTTTAGAAATTCCTATATTTAGGGTAGAATTTATCATATATAAACTTATACCCTAACTTTAAATTAACTAGAAAAAATCCGGTTCCACTTACAACACACATATATATATCAAAAATTAACAGGAATAAAGTTAGCCAAGATTTTCATTGCTTATTATCACTATTCTGATATTATAAAAAATGGTTCGAATGGTAGTGATTATTTCGGTATAATACAGTATAACAACTTTAATTAATATTAACCGAAGCAATACTAGTTAATACACTATAGTAAGATTTAAACAAGTATTAAAAATAATGCTCGTAATTACTTACGAACGATGTATCAGTATCTTGCGTGATACTATAATAGGTAGAGTAAATACAAAGTTTATATAACGAAATGCTAATAAGATTTAACCTTTTATACTTACTGTGGATATATATTGAGTCGAGCCCGATTCGTTTGAGTAAATCTCCATAATATGTACTTTGCAGCTTTATTAGCGTCAGAACCTCCTAATTTTTATTATTGACAAAATAAGAAAATATTCATGCCAAATTTACACGCATTAAATGAAGTTACCTAAATATTCAGGAAAATAATCTTTGAGAGGTATTCTGGGCACCTTGAGTTTGAATAAATCGATTTTGTTGAGCAACAAAATGATAGATGTTCGCAAAAACCACCGACTATTAATTAATGATTCAAATCGTATAAGGCTTTCTTGCATTCGATTCTGCAATTGTGTATGAGTTAGTTCTTGGAAGTTTAAAAATAGTGATTGAAAGTAATAAATTACCTGGCCTAAAAGAACTTGGTCATATTCACTGAGATCGACGCAATAAATAATAGAAGTCACAGCTTCGAAACAATGAATCCATTTTCTTAGTTACCTCCTACATCAATTATACTATTTATAGGTTTGGAAAATGAATTATAAAAAATTGAAAGTAAATAGGGTTGTAAGTATAGACCATAATGTTGTAATAAAAGCCACATACCGTATGCTTAGTTGACCCACATTAAATATTGTTTCGGATATTCCTGTAGTTTCAGTTCGTGCCCTAAGGACGTCATCTACAATCGGAATGTAACCCTGAGTCCCGATTCGCCTTACCTCATCAAAAAAGCTAAAAAATAGGCAAAGTTGATAAATATCCATGATATTTGGCCAATTAAGTATACTTACTAAGGTGCGGAATCCATCAAATAAAATTGGTATTTGTTATCTTCAAGAAGATCTCGTGTTGCCGGATCATTCCATACAGAATCGATTGCTTCAACTATCTCTGGACTTAATTGAAACGTAGGGTCAGATCCTACACAATATTCCAAGATTGTATCGAAATAAACCTATAAATTTAATGCAGTCGATAAATTAAATTGTAACACTCTTATTGATATCAATTTTTATTTATTAAAATAAATACGTACTCTGTTTATTGCCTTCTTAGGTTCTAATCGAAACTTTCTAATAGCGTTAACAACTATTTGTGCTGATTCGACGAGATTTTTATAAACTACTATCCGATAAGATAATAGTTCCTCTTTAGAATAACCATTCTGATGTATTCTTTTCATCTGCTTGACTATCGTCGATTTTCCAGATTCATCTGACCCTAAAAAATGGCATTATGCAATTAATTTTTAAAGCTCTCCCGACAAAAAAAAAAAAAAAAAATCTGCCAAATTAATCAACGGGTTATAATAACCCCTTGCAAATAGTTTAAGCCAAAGCCAAATGTCATGGCAGGTAATATTTTTTATTACTTGAAATTTTGGAAATACGTAAGTAATAAATTTGCTGAATCTTATACCTAGCAAAAGAATTTTATATTCTTTTTCTTTTTTGAATTTTCGGCTGTCTTCTTCAATCTGTTTATCAATTTGATGACTCCGTAGTAATCGCGCTTTTTCTTCTGTAGATAAGCATAAGCCCATGTATACGGTTTTATACAAAATGAGTGTATTGTTACTTACTTATTCTCGCTATTGAAATTTGTGTTTATAAAACAATTCAGTCCGGGAACATATTTGGAGGTCGCTAAAGCGGAGCATATCCACCGATTTGGTTTCACCCCAAAATTAGCCAATCATGATCGAGAATTATTTGCTATTAAAATTTATTACAAAGTGAGTTTTGACAACAACGGTCTTTTAAACTTACTTATAATTCATAATTAAGTGTATAGAATATTGTAATATCTACATGTTTAATTATTAGCTGAAAGTAAGTTAAAAAGGTTGTTTTTCTGAAAAGTTCTTCCGAATTTACCCTTACCCATTATACAACCGATCAAGCAATGACAAACCGATCCTTTTCTACCCGAAAATACCAAAACGCTTCAACAACTAGTAATAGTGCTTCCTTTTACAGCTTGCCGTAGCTGTTCTTTGAATATTTATTGCTTATTTATCTCATATAGAGGCCAAAAAACTATTTTATTTGAAGGTTTCGTTTGTTATTCTTCACGTCACTTAATTGTGTAATGGTTTATCGAAAAAAGTCGGTGGATATGGCGAGTCTACATGCATGATGTCGATCAGTGAACATTTACGAACAAAATTTGGTATTTTTTTATATTTTTAGCAAAGGTTTCTCAACAGCTATGTAATTAAACTTAATAATTTTTTTTTATTCAATTCTACAAGCTTGCAGAATTGGAATAAAAAAAGATCATTGAGTTTGGCCTGGTAGTTATTGAGAAACGTTTGTTTAAAGTTTAAAAAAAATCATCGAAATCTAAAAAAATACAGATATATGGTTACGATCATGTTTTTTAAAATTTATATAAAAATTTCTCGATAATTACCAAACCAAATTTAATGAAAATTTTTTATTATAATAATTGTAGAATTAAAATAAAAAAAATAATTGAATTTGGATTTGTAATTGTTGAGGTATATTTATTGAAAGCTAAAAAAAATTTTAACCACAGCTTTTCTTTAACAGATGCTTCAATTTTAAACAAGATTACTTGCATATAACTGATAAAATTCGATCATATATTTTTTTATTTAGTTCTATAATCTCATAAAATTAAAATAAAAAATATTAGAGGGTGTGGTGACTTAGAGAAGTTGGTAAGTTGTCACCCCCAAGTGGCAGGTCTAGGGTTCAAATCCCACTGACGATGCTTTGAAAAAATAGACCTGTGTTCCAGTAACTGTTTCCTGTTGATCGGTTGGGTACATTACCTGTAGTCCTTGGTTACCATCTCGAATGGAAGCTTTCGGGCGAAGTTGTGTCTTGTGACACAGACAAATCCAAGGAACTGGGGAAACAGAAACCCATTTGGCAAGACCCGAGTAAGGAGGTAGCAAAGATCTTTGACGGTGCTACCAAAACCGGAATATTGTACCAGAGCCGAAGTACCAGACGTCGACTTCAGGGACAAGGTCTACCAACCTGGCCGCTGGATCAGGTACTGGAGAAAAAGAACCTATGTTATAGAAGTAGGTACCAGGAGGAAAAAAACCATGATAGCACCTAATGCCGGGTAGATTAACCCTTCCGGGCCAACTGGATTGAAAGTCTGGAAAAACCGGTAAAGGACCGGTAGGAAAGTGATGGTGGGTACCGGGGTTGGAGCGAACCTTACAAGGGCAGAAGTAGGTATTGGTAAGAGGACAGGGGTACCCCTGTCTTGCAAGTGTTGGCCTCGGTCATAGAGATAAGTACCGAAGTGTAGGTGAATACCTGATATGGGACAGGTACTGCTCTACCAAGTCTCCTGTCAAGGATAACAGGACCGGAAATACCCGGCTGGGTCCTAAGGCAATAGATAAGTATCCAGAACTTGCTGACTAACTTATGTAACCGGCCTGTTCTGGTGATACAAGATGGGTTGGCAGGTGGAACATAGATCAGAGGGTTTAAATAGGCAATTCCCATGGTTGGGTTGCAGGTATGGCAGCTAGTGTGGAACCCTCGGGCGGACCACTTAAATTAGACACCAAAAGTGTACGTGTGGCTAGATGTATCTTTGTCTATGTAACAAATGCTAGTATTTCCTTTAGAGGATACCAACGGCCCTAATATCTTGAATAAAATTCCTAAGTCCCAAGACAGGCACTTTAAAAAAAAAACATAAAAAAAAATAAAAAATATTGATCGAATTTGATTAGTATATGTTGAGTAATCTTCATTAAATTTTAGCATCTATAAAAAAAAGTTGCGACTAAATTTCTTTGAAGTTTTAATCAATGTTTTTCAACAACTACAAATCCAAGTTCGATATATTCTTTTGCTTTAATTCTACAGGCTTGTAGAATTAAAATAAAAAAAATTTTCATTGAATTTGGTTTAGTAATTATCGAGAAAATTTTTTATTTAAAATTTAAAAAATAATCGTAGCTATAATATATTTGTATTTCTCAATATTTCGATAATTTTTTTTTAAACTTTAAACTAATGTTTCTCAATAACTACCAGGTCAAATACTAGTCAAACCCAATGAATCTTTTTTTATTCCAATTGTAGAATTGAATAAAAAAACTTTTATTAAGTTTTATTACATAGCTGTTGAGAAACCTTGCTAAAATACCAAATTTTGTTTGTAAATGTAGATAATCATTCACTGATCGATATCATGCATATAGACAATCAAAACATTTCTGATACATTGTATAGATGTTCAGTCAACACAAATTCAGAATAATCTGTGAATATTCGAGAAACAAATATATAAATTTAAAAGTTAAAAAATAAAGTTTGTTTTCAATAAAAAATTTTAATACTGATGTTAGTCACACAAAATTGGGTATGTATAAGGTTTTGTAATACTTTCCTGCTGAATTATTTCTCACAGGCAATTTTTTTATTAATTAACAAATATTACAAATAATGCAAATAATGTCTAGATCCTTTTTCTTACTTTATATGATCTCGTAATAAAAAAGTGACTTAAAAAGGCTATAAGGACAATGAGTATAACGTTCTTTATCAGTAGTTTTATCAAATTCATATGTTACAGGGACTTCGAATCTCCACCATCTCCGAGACCTAGTCTACTCTAAGCAATCAACAAATCTAGGAGGCTATATTTTAACTAAAAAAATAGCAAAATAGATTCAGTATTTGGAACATATGTCCGAATAGACTTGCTTTATATAGTGTGATCTAGGTTGCATTACCTTAACGCAATTACTAATTATATAACTTTTTTTCTGGCCTGTTTTTTAGATCTAGCGAATGGTTAGCATAAAAGTAAGCAAATTCCCGCCATAAGATAAGTTAGAAATAACGTTATTTTTTGCTCATATATTTTTTTTACTTAATTTACTTGCCCGTAATTTATTTTTAAAGTAATTTGCTATTTCGTTTACCGGACTATGAAAATGAATTTTTTACTTTGATTTTTTAGTTCTTAGGAATGAAAAATGAGCAGTACTAATAAAACCACCACCCTACAACTAATGATACAAACACTATCTCCACGACTAATGATACTACCTCCATGACTAATGACACCACCACCACAAGTAATAACTCCACCACCTCTATGACTAATGACAATAACCCCTCCGAGACCTTCTATTATATTCTCAACACCACCCAATCCAAGACCTAGCCAAAGGACATCTGATTCCAATTATCAACGTAGAAATAGGGGAAACAGTTATGATAAGTAAAATCCTGTTAAAGTTAAAGGCAATTAAATATGTTAGTGTAACTTTAGTAAAACTGGAAAAATTATTATTTATCGCATTAATTTAGATGATCTGGACTACGATTGTAAAGAAGACGATGATTATAATGTTGATAGTGGCCAATCCTAGAAAAATATTTCGGGTGAAAAGTTGGAATGGGAAGAGGAAAATGATTACAATAAGTATATAAACTCTGGTAAATGAGGGGAAATGTTAGATCAAAAATATAATTAATTCACTCTAAAACATATATATTTTATTTTTCTTATTTGTATACTATTTGGCAACTTTTTTTTATGAAATAAAGAAGGGGCCTGCTGGGCTCCTAATTTTTTATTTTAACGCGATTTTTTACAATGTAGTGCAGGGAAAAAAGTGCCCAAGCTAATGAATAGGATCCAACTTCATAGATGCCAGCTTTTTTTTACCCCTTGCACCTGCATTTTCAGATCCTTAATTTCACTCTGCATTTTATATTTGCATTAGCCCGCTCTCTATATTCCTTTTCTATATCTAGCATAAACTACTTATAACCTTCTCAAAAGTTCTTTTATTATAATCAAGCAGGCGTTGATATAATACTCTAAGCTCTTCATAACCTGGCGATTGTTTTCTTTTCTGTGATCACAGATGATATTATCAATTTGAACTCCACTATCTGTAACGTATGTAGCTGGTAATGCTAGGAATACATTACATTCTGGCCAGCTTCGAGGATGCAATAATTTTTTCTGAGTCACAGATTTGCGTTTCCTATTTAATGAATTCTAATTTATGCCTTAGATATGACTCAGTTCGATCAGACTTCCCAGAAATCATTTCTAATAGAGCAGAATTTTTAGAGTGATTCAAAAGACTTTGATATGCCCTTTTAGCCAGGCTATCTGGAAGTCTATCAATAATATTTTTATAGTCGGAATGGAACATTTTATTTGCGCAAAAAGGTTTGCATATACATCTGGAAGATCAGCAAATTCTGATTAAGAAAAATCATATGCGCGTAAACAATTGTTCACGCTGATCATATTTTGTTTTGCATTAGTCTTTTTGGGAGACAACAAACATTTTTGCAAGAAATTTTATTTTTCTGAATGAGAATTATAGAAATCACATGATTAAAATAAGACATTTGATTAAGCCACAAAGTTGATACAAAAATAAGATATGGCTTTCCTAGTCAGATAATGCAGGGGGCAAAATTTTTAAAACTGGAATATGAACTTTGTAGAGAGATGAGTTTGATTCTCTATAGTATGACTAACCAGTGGTAGTAGATAGCCTATTCAATTCCTCAATCGAATAATCAGCTTTTTACTGAATAAAAGAAATAATTAACAAATACACTATGTAACAAATTGCTTGAGAAATATAGTAACAGGCTCTTACCAACAAGCTATAAAGGTTTGAGATGACAGAAACTATATTTAAAAAATTAGCATCTTCGGTAGGTAATAATGCTCTTCCAACCTTTTTAAAACGATATAATCAGTCAAATGCAAGGTCCATGCTGAACAGCTCAACTTGATATCCTGTTAAGTTTACATCTTGTTAGTTGGCATTAAGCTTTAGTAATTTCAATAGTGATAAGCTAACCTTTAATGATGATTCCAAATGTTTCTGAACATTGAGAGTACTCAAATCGTTCATGTAAAGAATCTAGTGAACCTTTCATGAATTTACCAAGTTTGATCAAGGCATGGTTTATTACATTATTTGAAGAGGCATTCTCTTTACTTGACTTACGCTCTTTATCCCAGTCTTTAGCAATTTTCCGATCACCACCCAGTACAAAAGATTAGAAAATTAAAAATATGCTCATCTACAATTTATCATCTATCTTCCAATTTTTTATCCCACCGGATCAGCCAGTAGCCTTGAACATCAGGCAACCTAGTAAGCCACCTGTGCTCCAGTGGGATCAGTACTGGATCAGCCAGTAGCCTTGAACAACAGGCAACCCAGTAAGCCACCTGTGCTCCAGTACTGATTTTGTAACTCAGTCAATAATCTTGAATAACGACAACCCAGTAGGCCCCTGTCATGTCACTTTTTTCCCATTTAAATTTCAGTAAAAAAATTTACTTGCCTCTCTATAGCTATTAAGTGCTCTTTCTTTCCAAGCACCTTGTTCATGATCAACAATGGCTTCGAGAGATTTTATATAAAAATCAATTTTTAAATCAAATGGTTCAATGTCCGATTCGTTAAGAAGCCCCAAAATACTCCATTTTCTGACATGAGATTGAAAAGAAGTGAAAGTGATTGATAATTGATCAGTTGCACTAACTTTACAAATATATTTCAAAGTCACATGATTCTGATAGTTACCAATGGTATAAAAGATGGAGGGAGTCAGGGACACATATAAATTCGCAAATATTTGGATTTATTTATAAGCAGTAATTTAGGCCATATCACATGATTATCACATGATTGATAAGGCTTTGAAGCAAAACTTACGTTTTTGAGACTCCTGCACTTACTTTTTTGATACTCCGAGATGCATTTTATTCATTTGCGCAGGTAACACAACTCAAAAAAGAAAATCTGAATTTGTAAATAAACTAAGTGCGTGAAATAAAAATTTAGTGTTAGGGTCTTAACGTTAGAGGCTATAAGGTTAAAGTGATGTTTAATATAAGTAAAATTTTACTCCTGTCATTTTTAATTAGTGCATCAGGATCGATTTAAACATTAGTTTTTGTGTATTTTCGCTTTTTTTTCTTTTAAGCATGTTCGAATTCTTTGTCGGGCTGATCCAGAATAGTCAAAATTTGCACTCTCCGATTGGCTATTTCCTCTCTAGGAGCTTGTATTACCCGCGCAAATAAATGGATACCTCCTAGATGTACTCTAAAATTTATATACTTTTTTGATACTATTATTACGTGATGATTGATAAACAAATAGTGATTTGACGTATGTAATGCGGTCTTGAAAATTCAAAACATGCATTCGTTTTAGTCAAAAATTGCCTATTATTCAAAAATCCTGTACAAGAAACCAACTTTTTGAGAACTTTTTTTTATAAAAATCTAATCTTAAATAAACTAATTTCAAAATAATGCTAAAGTTTTTTAAAAAGAGTGGATCTTAATGATATACTGTATTTAAAACATTTATTACACAGATAGAGTTTTTTTCTAAAAAATTTATTTTATCTTTTTAAAAAAATGTTACATGTAATATAGCTTTATTCTTTTTTTAAGAAAAACTCATCATATAAATAATATGTATAAAATAAAATTACTATAAACTGCTGTATAAACAACCCTATATACCAGACTTTTCCTATTTTTACTGATTATTTTCTTTTTTTTTACTAATTAATTTTTTTGGTGAAAGAAATATACCAGATCCAGATTGATTATATGGCAGTTTACGGTAATTTATTATTATATAGTTTGAAGCCTTAATAAATAGAGCTTAAAAAGCTATATAAACATAATATCTATATACTAATAGTTATTTGGCAAAGCATGAATAGAATAATAGGTAATACTCTGGTTCTATCTAATTGTGTAAATGCTTCACTTTTAAGCCTGCTCTAATTTCTAAAATTATTAATAACTTTTGATCTAAGTTTATTTAAATGATTTAATTACTAAATATTTGTATTGATAAACCAATTTCATTAAGTCTAAAATTATTAAAATTTAATTACAAAATTATAAAATTATCAACTATTGTATAATTTTAATAGTATAATATAAAGTGCACACTATAGTACTAACTATATTATAACAAATTTTAACCCTATTTTATTTATAAAATAAGGCCACTCCAATTTAATTCTATGTTTAACATAACCCCTCCCCTCTAGATTGAGCAAATTATGGGGGGAGTTAAACAACATATATATATATATATATAACTTTTAGATTCAAATTTCACTTTTTATATTACTAAAATGAACCCATACAGAAAGATCACTAAAATTAGAGTAGCTGCATGATACAGTCATGCTAAACCTTGGAACATTATATAAGTTAGTTAGAATTAATTAGTAAAATTTTATGAATCATAAGATTTTATAGAATTTTATTAATAAAATTTTATAAAATCTTATTATACACAAATTTTTATTAATTAATTCTAACTTTATGCACTAAGTAAACATATTCAGCACCTAAAAATGCATCAAATCGGCAGAGTTATTTTTATTTTACTTAAAATTTGGAGAATAGATACATAATTTTGGATTTTTGATCAAAAAAGTCAAATTTAAGCATCTTTTCTCCAAATTTCAAGTAAAATAAAAACAAAACTGCCGATTTAATGTATTTTTAGGCTCTGAACAAGTTTACCTAGTGAAATAAGTTAGAATTAATTAGTAAAATTTTGTGAATCATAAGATTTTATAGAATTTTATTAATAAAATTTTATAAAATCTTATAATTCACAAATTTTTATTAATTAATTCTAACTTTATGCACTAAGTAAACATGTTCAGCATCTAAAAATACATCAAATCGGCATAATTATTTTTATTTTACTTGAAATTTAGAGAATAGATGCATAATTTTGGATTTTTGATCAAAAAAGTCAAATTTAAGCATCTTTTCTCCAAATTTCAAGTAAAATAAAAACAACACTGCCGATTTAATGTATTTTTAGGTGCTGAACAAGTTTACTTAGTGCATTATGTTAGAATTAATTAGTAAAATTTTATGAATCATAAGATTTTATAGAATTTTATTAATAAAATTCTATAAAATCTTATGATTCACAAAATTTTACTAATTAATTCTAACTTAATGCACTAAGTAAACTTGTTCAGCACCTAAAAATACATTAAATCGGCAGGGTTGTTTTTATTTTACTTGAAATTTGGAGAAAAGATGCTTAAATTTGACTTTTTTGATCAAAAATCCAAAATTATGCATCTTTTCTCCAAATTTCAAGTAAAATAAAAACAACCCTGCCGATTTAATGTATTTTTAGGTGCTGAACAAGTTTACTTAGTGCATTTTGTTAGAATTAATTAATAAAAATTTGTGAATTATAAGATTTTATAGAATTTTATTAATAAAATTCTATAAAATCTTATGATTCATAAAATTTTACTAATTAATTCTAACTTATTTCACTAGGTAAACTTGTTCAGAGCCTAAAAATACATTAAATCAGCAGAATTATTTTTATTTTACTTGAAATTTGAAGAAAAGGTGCTTAAATTTGACTTTTTGATCAAAAATCCAAAATTATGCATCTATACTCCAAATTTTAAGTAAAATAAAAACAACTCTTCCGATTTGATGCATTTTTAGGTGCTGAATATGTTTACTTAGTGCATAAAGTTAGAATTAATTAATAAAAATTTGTGTATTATAAGATTTTATAAAATTTTATTAATAAAATTCTATAAAATCCTATGATTCATAAAATCTTACTAATTAATTCTAACTTCATGCACTAAGTAAACTTGTCAGCACCAAAAAATAAATATAAGTATATTCAGACTCAGACCAGTCTGTACAAAATTTAGAGGCTGAGTCTGGTCCAATCCTGGACCGGACCTGAACCGGACCTATTCTGACCCAAACCGGACCTAATCATTTGTTGTTTAAGTCCCCCCCCCCACCCTCTAAAAAATTTTGAACTTGTAATGTTAAACAAAGAATTAAATTGGAGTGGCCTAAATTTAATTCAAACTAAAGTGCAAGAATCCTTAAATAAGTAACCAAAAACTAATAATTCTTTAAACTTTTATAAAAAAAATAAAAAATATAATTAAAAGAAAGAATTTTACTAACTATAACTGGCAGCAATCATCACTGGTGTGCGATTAGCTAATAAATTTGCAGGATCAGGTGTAATATGCAAATCAGTTTGTGTAACAAAAATAAAGATTTTTTAAAAAAATGCTAATATCTCAAGAATTTGTCTATGAAACTACCTTTGACATTCTAGCAAAAAAAATTCCTCGCTAAATTTTGCATATATCAAACACTTTACCAAAATCCCAGGTCTCGTCCTAACCTTAAAGTAAATGAAATGAACTTTTTTTTGTTTTATCATTATTGGCTAATTACATACCTGTGATGATCACTGCCAGTTATTTGTAGTTAAATTCTAAAAGAAAAATCTTTTTATAAAAATATACAAATGAACAAACAGAACAAAACTATAGTGTTTATTTTTTAATAAGCAAAATTTTATGATATTATTTCCTTTTAAAGTTACTAATAAAATCAAAATTTGGCTACACATATATAAAAAACATAACAAAATTTTAAATTTAAAAAATATAACAAAATTTTAAGATATTAGCTAATCAAAATTTAGTATTTGTTCTCAAATTTGGCTGCCTTTAAAAAAGTTGTTGGTTTAAGGATTCCTGCACTATAGTAATTTCTATAATTATAAAAATTTGAGCTATAATATTTTTTATTTATAGGTATTATTTTATGATAATCCATTACCATAACAACCCCATAATCGACCAATAAAAATTGATCATATGAATTACGTGCTCGATTAATTGAGCATATGATTTATATATTGATTTTTGTTGGTCAATTATATTACTATTTTTTTTATGTATTTTGTATGAGTAATAAAAGAATTCAAACACATGTAAAAGAAAAAATATGCAAAACTAATGTTTAAATCGACCTTATTGCACTAATTAAAAATGATATAAATGAAATGTTATATATAGATGGCCTCACAGCAAAAGGTGGTGATAGACTAAAAAATTTTTTTCTGCAGTTTTTCATATTGTGTTCTAAATAGTCTAATTTTTGCAAAAATAAAGTTTTTACAAAAAAAATTTTTTTTGAGTATTAAGGTAGGCATGGGTATTATGGTGCAGTACCTATTATGGCGCACACGTGATATCTTGTGATCCAATGATCAGAATCGGATGATTTTGCTACCATTTGATTCGTTACGATGAGACGAATCGAATAGTAGTAAAATCATCTGTTTCTGATTGCTGGATCACAAGATATTGATACTTAAATAAAATAAATAAAATTTTTAATTTTAAGGTTTAAATAAAACCTAATCGTAGTATGTTAATAATGACTTTTTTTATTAAGTAAATCGACCTTCATTATTAAGACAATTTTGTTCATAGTTACAAATTCTATTTACTTCTAAATTTTTATCAAAATCGGATAATTTTTTATTAAGTTATTTGTAAAAAGTTTACTTGCGCCATAATAGGCTCTTTTGGCACAAAAAAATATTTTATAAAAATCAATTAATAAAAAATTATCTGATTTTTATGAAAATTTAGAGGTAAGTAGAACGTATAACGATTAATAAAATTGTCTTATTAATGAAGGTCGATTTACTTAATAAAAAATTTGCTAACTACGCATTAAAGTTATTTTTTTTAGTCATTTAAATATTAATCTTTTATTGCTAGCAAATTGTGGTGTAATAATTAGAATAAAATAGTTCTGGTACCATTCAACTCTTCTCACTGAGACAATTCGAATGGTATCAAAATTGTCCAATTCTGATCACTAGATCACAAGATATCACATGTGCGCCATAATTGGCACATGTACAATAATTTGTTGATTTTTTAGCTTTTTTTTAATTTGCAACATCGTGTGATCTAGTGATCAGAATCAAACAATTTTGGTATCATTTGATTCGTCTCGATGTGCTGAATCGAATGATAGCAAAATTGTTTGATTCTGATTATTAGATTACGTGATACAGCCGTTAAAGTTACCTGCGCCATAATACCTATACTTACCTTACTACCTTTTGCTATGGGCCCCCATATTAAATTATCATTCTAACCCCAAAGCCTCTAAAATTAGGGCCCTAACCCTAACTCTAAATTTTTATCTCATGTACTCAAAATCAGATTTGCACAAAAATGGTTTCTTCCATGTTTGCAAAATTTTTTGCAATATGTGAATCTTTTTTTTTATCCTTTTCAACTTCTATCCATGTTTGTAACAATAACTAAGCAAGTAATTTCTGGTTTGATCATTTGTATCTGCTAATTTTTGATTAAAAGTATTGGTATATCATAGTATTAGTATATTGTAATACTAGTTAGAGCAATAAGCTATATGAAATTTAATTGTTGTGTATCTAAAATATTAGGATAGAAATTAGTTAGGTAGTTTAGCAAATTAGTATAAGTTTTTTTTTGTACAAAAACTTTTTTGAGATTTGAAAAAGATTTTGACAGAAAATACATAGATGCAATTTTTTTTTGCTAAATAAATCTTTTCAAATTGTAATCAATAAAATTACACAACCAGTTGTATTTATTTATTAAAAAATTATTTACTCAAGTTTATTTATCAAAAGTAACAAATTAGAAAGATTCTTTATTATTTACTAAAAAAAATACGAGGTTTATCCCAACCAATAGGTTATAACTACCAAGAATTTTCGTTAATACTTTAATCTAACTAGCTTGCAAAAAATTTATCAACAAGCTTTTGAATATTCTTTAATTTATTAAAAGAAGTCTATAATTACATCTTCATAGTCTGTAGATTTTTTTAATACAATTATCAATATTCTTATTTCCATATATCCATGTTTTCTGAGAGTCCATATACCTTAAGTTTGCTATTCTTTTTGGAAGGACCCACTAAAAAATAATAAACTTAGAGAAAAAACTATAATGATCAGGACCCTAAATAATCTATATGAAGTTATATTTGAGTATTATAGTAAAAATTTTTTGGTTAGCACTTTTGTTTTGGTATATATAAGCTATATTTTAAATACTAGATTGAACTTTTACTCATCTTTATTTCTTTTTTTTAGTCTGGACGATCCTGCCTTTATTTATTTGTAAATACCTAGTGACTGGTATACCAAATTACACCCAAATAAAGACTCACTCGATACAAAAGTACTCAGGTGCGATCTGCCATTTCACAAATTTGTTTCCGTCGGGGTCCCAATGCTTGTTGAGACTTGATTCACAAACATAACTGACCGGTTTGCTAATGCTGTATCAGGATCGTACTCCTTTCCTTAAATTCTTTCTTCTTCATAAAGGGCAAATAAAAAAGGGGAAAGTAAAAAGAAACTACCAAGAAAACGAACTACATAAAAAGAAAAAAACCAATATAAAAAAGAAAAAACAAAGAAAAGAAGCTAATCCTGACACGTGGAAGCAGAAAAAAAAAACAAAAGAAAGAAAAAAACGATTCTGACTATTTATAAAAATTATATAATACTATGCAAGGAAACGCCTCGCCAAAATATTATATGTACATAAAAGAAACAAAAGAACGTTCTGGAATTTAGTTCCGCAGATTTGCCTACTCCATTGTGCCACATCTCATTACACGTCCGTTCCTGTTTATCAACTTGCATGCCTTCTTTCCGATTAGAATAGGAACAACAATGCTGATCTTTTGGAAGAGGTATGCCGAATTTCCCACTTTCCATCAAAAATTCCAGAAAAACTGCTTCAAGCGAGAATATGGTAGAGGGTATATGGTTGAATATGTTCTTGGAACCAAAAAACCTTAGAGAGAGTATTGAAAAACTCATTTTTTAGTTCACCGCCTAGCCAGACTGGAAAACCTTCATCGGCAAAAGAAAACTTCCACCAGAATTTCTTGTACCAAGGGCACTCACTGCCAGTTATCTTGTACAACTGACGCTTCTGGATTGCATGTCGAATATATAAAGGAGTTCCCCGAATAAAAAAAAAGGTTGACCTTTATAAAAACCAGTATTATACGCAGCTGCTTTGTCTTTTACTAAAAAATTTTTTGTTTTTCTTTTGTTCGGAAATTTGTACAAGTGACCGTCAGAAAGAGTTAGCAAATTTTTGTATTCACCATCTTTAACTTTTTTTGAAATATAATATCTCTAAAAAAAAACATACATTTTCTAAAAAAAAAAAAAAAA
>QKWP01000022.1:206130-304159 GCA_003550325.1 Gigaspora rosea | reverse complement strand
AAAAAAAAAAAACAGACTTAGTTTTTTTTAAAAAAAAAAAAAAATTTAAAAAATTTCTTAAGCCTATATGAGTACCATAAATCATAAATATATATAGTACAAAATGTAAAAAAAAATTTAAAAACCCCCCGTTTTGGATAGTTTTTATTCAATTTTTGCATTTTTTTGATTTTTGCATTTTTCTAATTTTTGCATTTTTTAATTTTTGTATTTATTATGGCCAGATTTTTCATTAGCACATTTCAAATATAAGATTTATAAAAATTACCCATTAGCATTTTTTTAAATATACTTATTTTGCTATTTAAAGGCATACTATTTATTATATAATATTTTTTACTTAATAACTACCTTATCTATATATAGTATGATTACCCTAATCTCAATTCTGATTGGTTAATTTTTTTTCTTCAGTACATCTTATATCACATCTATGCTCCTACTATTGCTTTGTCGATTCCCAAAATCACTGTATATGGGGGACTCTTCTGGAGAGAATACGACTAAGGTTGGTATTATTTATTGAATACCTTATTGGCCCTAGCGACAGTGCCCTGCGCCAACTACCAGAATAGTCAGGTTAAGTACAGTTAGGAGATTTTAACCTCTTAACCAGACTTGCACCACGAGCTCATATAGTATCATGAATCTCAGACTTAGGCCTCACATTACATCTCATGACTTCAGTTATTCCAAATCAGGTTCTAACTTATTTCACTTCACTGTCACAGATTTGATAATGGCAGATGCCCAATTAAGTCTATCGATCAATATCCTGGGTCTCTGTTTTCCCACGGTGTTTCAGTTCTTTAACCAGCTGGCTTATTGCCATTTTATCTCTAAGAGGATTTGAACCAGCAACCTTTAATTTGCAAACTGAGAGCATAACCATTATGCTATCGACCCACAAATCATTTTGATTAGTTAATATAACGACTAATATTTATAATATATTATATAAATATATATAATTTAAATAACTCTTGATCTACTGGTCTATTTTGGATGGTTTTACTACCAAAATGTCGTCTTAAGGGTAATAACAGATATTACGTAATATCTTGAGGGGGGAGAGGGGTCTCTGATTTTCATACGTAGATTATAATAACCAATCAAATTTATCTTACGTGTGGGGAGGGGGGTAAAGGGTATAGTAAAAAAATATTACGTAATATCTGTTATTACCCTAATAAGATGATTCCAACAAGCCCAGAATTATCAAAATCCAATCACAGGGTCATGTGATCACTAAGGTTCTGCATTATTATATATACATATATATTAAAATTTATATATATAATAATGCAAAACCTTAACTATCAAATTGCACCAACTGATAATAAGGGTAGCAAAGTAGAAAGCACAACTGGCCTTGACTACTTCAAATACCATTCCACTACAAAATGATATTTGGGAAATCAATTCACTATAGCAATAGCATATAGAGCACATGATCACGGAATGGATGATAAGAATAAACAATCCAAATCTTGTAGGTGGCCTTGCTAGAATGAGGCTTAAAGATGCTCAACTTCTATTAAAATCTACAGTACCTATATGCAGTGTTGTACATAGGACAATTTTGGACAATTTTGGACATTTTTTCAAATTAAAATTACTTGAAATTTTATTAAGATAATCTATTTTAATTTTTTCACCAATAAGTCCAGCACCTAAAAAAATATATAATTATATATTTTTTAAATAACTTTATTGATAAGTTAAACATGGAACATAGGCTTGGACGATTTTGGACAATCTTGGATATTGGACATTTTACATAGTGTGGACATGTCCCATGTACAACACTGCCCATATGGACCTTAGACAACAACTAAATTAAAAAGATTAAGTTGAAAAATAATTTTAATGCAAGCATTTTAATAATGGTAAAGGATATAGATATTAGTATCAAAAATTTTAGATAGGAAGAAGACTAAACTATAAGCATACACAACAAGGCCAACATAGAGATAAAAAGCCTATTAACTAAGAAAGATTTTGAAAAAGGCACCAAAGCACTTTGTAAATTGAACCTATGGTATGTTGAGCAAATAATTACAAGACAGGATAATACAATGCTCACATGGCAACAAATTAAAAGAGTTCGTGGATTAGAAATGAAAAGAAAACACCTCTATAGTTCAAAAATTAGAGGAAACAGTTTTAGAAGACAAAATATTCTGAAAGATTAAAGAAGTTTATACTCAACTAGAGGAGATAAATGAATCCCAAATTAAGCCAAAAAAAGAATGGGTGATTGGACAGAGGAAAAATAATATGTGATCATTTCTAGGCAAAGTGAAAAAAAATTTCCAAATAAAAAGGTGCACATTTTAGATTAAAAAGAAAACAAAAAGAAATTGATATATAACAACCTTTCAGGATAAGCATAACTCCTACAAGCAAAATCCTTAAAATGAAAGAAACGAAGTAGAAGACGTAAGTCTATGGATAAAGAGGAAAGATAAGGAGGCTTGGTTACAGCAATCAGTCTTAAACATCTTAAAAATATGATACAGTGCACGAATCCTTTAATTAGTGAATATAAAACACAATCTTTAAAAGCTTATTAATAAAAAACTAAAATAGTTATAAATCAAATTTCTTCATAAAATAATAAAACCAAATCTAAAGAACAAAGTTATGAAGCTTATTTTTTAAATTACTTAGTATTTAATGAAGTAATTTCCTTTTAAAGTTAATCTACTTAATTAATTAAATTTTTTTTTTCCGTTTTACAACTGAGACCTTGTCTCGATTCTTTATTAAGCTGTATGGACGTAATATTTGTTACATGAATGAGGATACAACTAGCCACACATGCACTTTTGGTGCCTAATTTAAGTGGTCCACCCGAAGGTTCCACACTAGCTGCTATACCTACAACCCAACTACGGAAGTTGCCTATTTAAGCCCTCTGGTTCACGGTCCTCCTATTACTACCCGACGCACTAACGTTTATGCGGATATTGTGAGGCCCCAACCTAATTTTTATGAATGTTCAACTCGGACTACTTTATCAGCAGCCTAGAGTTGGCTAGGTAGGATGTAAGTCCTACCAGCTTATTTGTCCAAGTTTTAACCGCGGACTTTCCATACCCATCTAACCAGACTGGCCAAGGTCCGCTGGAAAACGCTGCCAGGAGTTTGTGACATGGCCTTCACTACGTCTCGTGACTTCGGTTACCCAAATCACAGATCCAAACTAACAAGTTCAGCCTGCAGAGTTTGTTATACCAATTATTAAAATTCGCGTTCGCCATCCACAGGACTTGAACTGGCAATCTTTCGATTTGTGACCTCGGAGCATAACCGCTATGCTATCGGACCCGAGGTCCTTTATTAATTAAATTAAAAATTTGGCTGCTTTAATTTTGGCCAAAATTATAATTATATTTTTAATTTTGCCCAAAACTATAAATAAAAGTATACTATATTTAAATTTAATATTATAAAAATCTTAATCTTTATCTCTCTTTCTTTCTCTTTCTCACTTTCTTTTTTTCTTTCTCTCTCTCTCTCTCTTTTTCTCTTTCTTTCTCTCTCTCTTTTCCTCTCTCTCTTTCTATAATATATATTTCTAATTTTATACTATATACACAGATATACATTAATATTAACCAAACATATTGGGTTATTTTTGTATAGCATAGCTCAAAATTTGGCTGCTATATTTATGACTTGTTAATTTAAGGATTTGTATACTATAGCTTCAGAAAAGAAGACTAGGGAAAAGAAAAAATCTGAAATAGAACACATGACTCTTGCAGAAAGTTGGTATGCATACCTGATTCAAAATTTAGTAGAGAATAGAAAAAAAACAACAAGAACTTACACAGGCACTAGAGAAGAATCAGGTGTACGATAAAATAACATACTATACTAATGGCTCACTCATAAGGGGAGGTACGGAGGATCACAAAGCAGAGTATAGAATAATTCAAATAGATAGTAAGGGCACAATAGTTAGAGAACTTAAAGGCAGTGGATTTCCTTAACAAGATCAGAGCTTATGGCAATTCTGGAAGTGACTCTGATGACTCTAAGCAACAGCAAAATAGATATCTTCACTAATAGCCAAGTAGCGATCCACATAATTAAAAAGAGCTAGAAAATCAAAAGTACAAGAAGCTGGTACAAAATGAAAACCTAAGCATCTTAGAAACAATTTTAAAATCCTAGACAAAAGAATATAGATTTACAACTTCACAAAGTAAAAAAACACATAGGAAATGTACTAAATAATCTAGCAGATAGAGTAGCAAAAAAAGGTGCACAAGAAAAAGAAATAATTTCGATCAATATAAATAAAATTCAAGAATGGTGCTGAGACCTATCTGGAACAATATTACAATTGAAACCCGATCCGTAGCTTTCTCAAAATGCTTACACAAACTTTCGCAAAGTAGACTAGCTTTTTACGCAAAATCCAAAGAACAGTTAGTATTCATCAAAAAAGAGCAAAAAGTCAAAACTAGAAAATATTCAAAAATTTGTGAAAAAAAGAAAAAAAAAGAAAAACATGTTTTTTCAAAGTGAATAAGAAATAGGGATTCAGATTAAAAAGCTTAAGTGGTTTACTGCTCATGCTAAGTTTACGCAAAAGAAACTGAGAAGACCTATATCAAATGGCAATATGCAGAAAATATAAAGAAAATGAAAAAAATTTCAAGCACCTAACAACGTGTGAAGTCAACAAAACATTCTGGTCTGAAAAAGAGCATTTGATAGTAAATAAAATCTGGTCAAATCTAGATATGTTGATTAAGAAGAAAATGCTGATTGAATTACTTGCACTTAATGTTAACAAAAGAAGAGGCAGTCAGATGCATGAGAAGAAATTATCTGGCACGAGAACTAATTGAAACAGATCTAGCAAATTCATTCCTGCAAACAGAAATTACCAAGAAAGCAGTAGAGTCGATTATAATAGAATGGTGGGATAAATGGCATAGCATTTTCCAAAAAGAGATTTGGCTTCAATGCTACGACGAAGTTACAAAATGGGAAAAAGAACTAGAAATCAATCTGAGAAAAAAGAAAAAGAAAAAGGAAGAAAACAAAATCAAAAAGAAGAAAATTAGAGAAAAAAAGGTTATAGACAAAGAGGAAGACACACTCTTAAGAGTGAAAAAAGAACCTAGAAGACAGAAGGCATCAGATAAAAGATGAGATAAGTTTAAGAAAATAATAGTTCGGGTAACAGAAGAGGTAGAAAAATGAATAAGGACCAGAAGGTGGTCCAGGTGGAATAAAAACTAAAAAGATCATAACAGGCTATAGATCCAGGCCTATGGACTGCGAATTTAATATCTGAGATAGATATTGAAGAGGCAGCAAGGTTAATTCTACTTTGGCAGGTTACACATAGGTACCAAATGGCAACCGAGTGAGCCACACTTTAGTTTAAAATAGCATAGCTATAAATAAAAAACGCATGTATTAAAAATGCAATCTCTATATTATAAAATAAAGTTGCGACATATCGTCAAAAAAAAAATCCTTAACTATCTTGTGGCCCTGTGATTGGATTTAACAATTGCGGGCTTGTTAGAATCATCTTATTGAGACCAACATTTTGGTAGTAAAATTATCCAAAACTGACTAGTAGAAAAAAGCTACTTAATATTAAATAATATTTATATTAGAAGTTTGCTATTTATCACAAATAGTGATCATCACCAATGTATATTTTTGTATCTTTAAATTTTGTCTATGAAATAGCCTTTGAGGCTCCAACTAAAAAAATTTTTCGTAAAATTTTGGTATAAATTATATTTTCTGCCCCATTCTAGTTCTTATCCTAACCCTAATATTATTCAAATTTTAGTTTTTATTTCAGCAAAAAACTTTTTATTAATTTTTTGTTAATCACTGGTGATAATTACTACTGGCAATAAGTAGTAATTTTCTATATATTATATATATATTATATACTATATATAATTTAATATATATAAACTCTTTCTGATGATCACTTGGACCAAATTTTCCCACCAAAAGAAAACAAAAATTTTTCTTGTTAAAGAGTTGCCTATATATAAAGTATAGTAGGATAACACAAAAATATAGTATCAACTATAGCTAAGGGACTTTTTTGTATATTCAGCATGCAAACTAGAAGTGTCCTTTTACAAGATAACTAGCAGAAAGTAGTGCTCTTGTACGAGAAATTTTGGTGGGGATTTGAGTTTCTTTCTGTCGACAAAGTATCCTGTGATAAAACAGTGGGAATAACAAGAAAATGAGTTTTCTGGACATATGCTCTTTCAAGTTTGATACAAGTGACTTCTCTTTTACTTTCGTGCCACTCCCTCTTCTTTTCAAATTTTTTTAAAAAAGTGGAAGATTTGGCTTACCCCTGGTAAAAGATCGACATTGTTTACAGTTTCCTTTTTTAGATGAACTTAGTAGAATGCAACCACATGTTTGTTTTGAACAACTCAATGCTACTCTGCAGGACAAGGATTTTATGTATAGCTAAAGAGATATTCGAAGATAAAACGTATAGTNCGAGAAATTTTGGTGGGGATATGAGTTTCTCTTTGTCGACGAAGAGTATCCTGTGGTAAAACAGTGGGAATAACAAGAAAATGAGTTTTCTGGACTTACGTTCTTTCAAGTTTGATACAAGTGACTCCTTTTTCACTTTTGTACCACTCTCTTTTTTCTCTAAATTTTTTCAAAAAAGTGGACGATTTAATGTATAGCTAAAGAGATATTCGAAGATAAAACGTATAGTCGAAATGGTTGTATTAATATTAAAATGAAGCTTTACAATAGAGATATACAATTGTTGCAGTTGTTATATAGTTTTTGTTTATACCTAGCATGGGCTATAATAGTGCACTTATCATAGATTGTTTCTTTTTTCTGCCTTTTTCTTTGGTTTCTCTATTTTTTTTTTAGTTGCATTGGTTTTTATATAGATTTTGTAGTACTATCCCCTTTTTATTTTTCCTTACATTTTTTTAATATGTTTTATTTTTCTTAGTTAGTTGGAATTTTGAATCCTTCTGCTTAAGAAGCTTGTAAAAGAAGGTTTAGAAAAAAAGTAGACAATCATGATAGGTTAGGACATAAACACTAATTAAAGATATACTTTAAATATTCATACAGAATATTTAATATAAAGATAAAGTTTACTATAGCAGATCGAATATAGGCAATTTGCACATTAGTCACAAAGAGATGGGTTAGTCAGTATTTTGAATTTTAGATAGGCTTGAACCATAATTGTATAAAACCATGGGTTAATTATATCATCCTAATAAAGTACTGGCGTGATTGCCAAATTATAAAAAAAAAAAAAAATTTAATATATATATTATATATATTATATATAGATGTGATTACTACTCTGACCCATGTATCTATGGTATAAATCACATAATAAATAGCACACTTTTAGCTGTTTTTAAATATAACCTTTTTCTTCAATACCTACTTTTCAAATATAACCTTTTTAAAAATGGGCCTTCATTGGAAATTTTTCAAATATGACCTTACATAGATTATTCGGGGTTCTTGATAAACCTATTAAAAAAATCCTGCTAGAAGAAATACAAACTTACTAAAAGCACTACAAAAAGACTACAAAGAATCAAAAAGCAATATACCGAAGGGTTAGCAAACTTAAAAAAAAACCTTTTAAATACCAAAATACAAAAAGAATAAAAAATAGCTAAGCTACCTGAATTGCATAACTTTGTGACCTCTAATTCAATGACGGCTTCAAGGCTTCAATAATAGCTTCAACAATAACTTCAAGGCTTAATAATAGCTTTAACAACAACTCCAACAATGGCTCCAACAACTGCTTTAACAATGGCTCCAATGATAACTTCTTAAAGAGAAAAAAAAACTAGTTTTAAATAAATCAAAATAAAAAAACAAGTACAAAAAAAAACAAATAATTATCAAAAGAATAATTATTGTTTAATAATTATCAAAAGAATGATTATTGTTTATATATAAATGCCAATCTTAAAAATGATTGGTTGGTCATATAAGGGTCATCATAATGACAAGTTACCATTTCCTTTTTGCCTTTATTTATTATATATTTTCTAATATCTCTTATATTTTTTTAAACAAAGTTCTTTTATACAGATAACTAGTTTTGTTAAAAGTATTTGCAAATTTTATAATTTATTTTTTTATATAGACTAGTATTGTTTTTTATATTTTTTTAATTCCAATTATTATTATTTTATCAAATTTATATTTTGTCTCTTTTTAGGCTCTCAACTCTTTATTCTAAAATTAAAATTAGCAATAATACTTATATTCAATAGTAATCTTATTTAAACTATATATAACAAAACTCTTGTATATTAATAAATTTAGGCTATATTTTGTATTTAATTAAATTTATAGTACAATAAAATTTCAAACAATACTAATAAAGGTTATATTTAAAAATAGCTAACAAATATTAAAATTTTGCAAAATTAAATAATTTGATTGGTCAAAAATTTTTTTCAATCAAATTGCAAAAAAACTACTAATAGCTTAAATATAATTTCTGTTAGTATTATTCTAATATGCATAAATGTAGATAAGATTTTTTGAATATATAATAATTTATAGCAAATTATCCAATAGTTAATCAAAATTGGGATAATATAATACGATCAAAAAAAATTTAAAACAAATATTTAATTTGTTAAAAATTATTTGTTACTCAAAAAGTAGTATAAAAAATCAGTTTTAGAGCTCTAACAAAAAGATTTTCTTGAATGATTTTACTATTAAAGCTTTTTTAACTCTTAGGTGGCATCCATAAATAATGTTATACAAGAGGGGGTTGGACGAATGATAACGTTTTTCTCAATAAGTAGGGGGGTCAAAAAAATATAACGTAATTTTTTTAGAAAAACTTGGCTAAAAATTGAACCAGTGGTCCAAATTTGATGATTTTGGTACCATTCGACTATTCGATTCGTCTCGGTGAGAGGAGTCGAATGGTACCAATTTCATTTCATTTGAATTACTAGATCAAATTTTATTGGCCAAATACTATTGGTTATTATGTTTTCTTATAAAATGACTATCTCTTGCTTTGTTATGCAGGCATATTTGCCTGCAAAAATTTTAAAATTTTAAATTTTTTAAATAAAACCTTAAATATTAATTTTAGCTATATACTTTCTAAGTAAAAATTATAATATTAGTTCTGTTTTATCAACTTTATTATAAAATTTTTTTAAAATTATTAAAAAACTTTGGTGTAATAAAAGTTTAAAGTTTTTGTTTTGGAACTTTTACTATAGAATTTTTTCTTTAGGTTTTCTCAAATTTTATATGTTCCCGTCTATAAAAAAAATTTTCACTTCTAATACAAGTCCTAATTTTTACAAGTAAATCATATAAAGTCAAATAATGAAAGTTGTCATCCTTTATATAAACTACAATATTGTATTAGAAACTATATTTTTAAAACCAATATTTAAAGAATTCGCCAAGATATTGTAAAATATTTTTTTGGTTAAAAAATTTCTTTAAAATTTAATATTTTCAGCTTATAAGCAACATAAACTTTTTGTCTTATAATATAAATTTAAATAATTCAAAAATATAATTCTTGTTATTAAATATTATAATACCAAATTTTATTTAAATATTTTAAATGATTAAAAAAATAGATCAGAGGTATATTTATAGTAAGTTTACAGGCAAATTTGCCTGCGAAGTAGTACAAACTAAGGGATAAAATCAATAGTTTTTTGTGAATAACTACTGATTCAGTGATCTAAATGAAATGATTTTGGTATCATTGGATTTGTCTCACTGAGACAAATCGAATCTTACCTAAATCATCCAAGTTGAATCGCTGTGTCACAATATATTCAAGTTTTTGTGAAATTTTATATATAAACATACAGATTTTGAAAAATTTTTTTATATAGTAGAGGGGGGGGTCCAGTGCTACAATAAGGGGGTACATAATGTTGTTTATGGATGCCCCCTTACTCTCAGGGATGGCATGTTATTATATTGGACATTTGAACAATTTGAACAATTTGGACATTTGGACAATGTCCAATTGTCCAAATAATTTTGATTGGTATAATAACTTTTTTTATTGAATATTAAAAAAAATTAATTTAATTTTGGCCTAAATTAAACTTAATTTAGACCAATATTTACTAAAACAATATACTGTATATTTAAAAGTATACTGATAATAATAATAATAATATGACAGGGTAAAACCTGAGTTGCAAAAAGGTAAAACCTGTGTTTATTATTTGTATCATGTAAAACCTGAGTTTAATAAACATATTAGGTAAAATCTGGGGGTTTTTTTATTACATAAATAAAACCTGGGTTTTTAAAGTAAAACCAGTAAAACCTGGGTTTTTAAAGTAAAACCAGTAAAACCTGGGTTTTTAAAGTAAAACCTGCTTTGTAGTTTTAAGTTTTTAAAACTTTGATCAAAGATATCTCTGCAACCACCTGATCAAATTCAATGAAAATTTTTTTATTTGAATTATATGGATCCATAGAATTCAAATAAAAAAATTTCATTGAATTTGATCAGGTGTTTGCAAAGATATCCTTGATCAAAGTTTTGTCAAAAATTTAAAACCTATCTGTCATATGACAGATACATTTTAAATTTTGACAAAACTTTGATCAAAGATATCTCTGCAACCACCTGATCAAATTCGATAAAAATTTTTTTATTTGAATTCTATGGATCCATATAATTCAGATAAAAAAATTTTCATCGAATTTGATCAGGTGGTTGCAGAAATATCCTTGATCAAAGTTTTGTCAACAAATTTAAACGTATCTGTCTGTGATACACATTTTGAAATTCTCTAAAACTTTGATTAAAGATATTTCTGCAACCACCTGATCAAATTCGATGAAAAATTTTTTTATTTGAATTCTATGGATCCATATAATTCAAATAAAAGGTTTCTCATCGAATTTGATCAAGTGGTTGCAGAGATATCTTTAATTAAAGTTATGTCAAAAATTTAAAATGTATCTGTCATATAACAGATACGTTTTAAATTTTTAACAAAACTTTGATCAAAGATATCTCTGCAACCACTTGATCAAATTTGATGAAAAATTTATTATATGGATCCATAGAATTCAAATAAAAAAATTTTTATCGAATTTGATCAGGCAGTTGCAAAGATATTTTTGATCAAATTTTTAGAGAATTTTAAAACGCATATCATATGACAGATACGTTTAAATTTGTTGACAAAACTTTAATTAAGGATATTTCTGCAACCACTTGATCAAATTCGATAAAAATTTTTTTATTTGAATTATATGGATCCATAGAATTCAAATAAAAAAATTTTTATCGAATTTGATCATGTGGTTGCAGAGATATCTTTGATCAAAGTTTTGTCAAAAATTTAAAACGTATCTGTTATATGACAGAGACGTTTTAAATTTTTGACAAAACTTTGATCAAAGATATCTCTGCACCACTTGATCAAATTTGATGAAAATTCTTTTATTTGAATTACAGTCGTCCCTCTCTATAATCACCAAGTCCGTCGCACCCTATTTTGGTGATTATAAAGAGGTGTGACTATAAATAAAATACCTCATTATAGTCATCTATAGGCGAAATGTGGCGTCCTTCCATCTAAAACTTTTTTCTTACTAAGTTAACGATATATGCCCACTAATTGAAAGTTGTGGAGCTCATTGAGACGCATCTAACAGTGGTTAGATCATCCAAACCGGCCTAGTAGATGGCGAGATATTGTCAAAAAACAATTGGCTGACTATATAAAATATCTATGTAAACAATATTTGTTTACATAAGAGATTTTATATAGTCAGCCAATTGTTTTTCGACGATATCTCACCATCCACTGGGCTGATTTGGATGATCTAACCACTGTTCGATGCGTCTCGATGAGCTCTACAACTTTTAATTAGTATGCATGTATCGTTAACTTAGTAAGAAAAAAGTTTTATATGGAAGTACTCCACATTTCGCCTATAGTGATTTAATCTCCGTCACAGATTTTTATATAGTCAACCAATCGTTTTTTGACGATAACTTGCCATCCACTGGGCTGATTTGGATGATCTAATCGCTGTTAGATGCGTCTCGACGAACTCTACAACTTTCAATTAGTGGACATGTATTGTTAACTTAGTAAAGAAAAAATTTTAGATGGAAGCACTCCACATTTCGCCTATAGGATCACTCTCAGTTGATAGGTGCATTATCAATTAATTGATAATTTTAAATATGTGAATATGAAAATTGGACAATCAGATTATATAATTCATATTTAGTTAAAAATTGGTGACTATAATGAGAGTTTTTCATTAATAAAATTGTTAAAAAATCAAATTTTCATGGTGATAGTGAATATAAGCGATTTGTGACTATAATGAGGTTTTTTACTATGTTTGAGTCTGTCACACAAAATCGGGTGCTTAAATAGAGGTGTGACTATATGGGTGTGACTATAAGAAGGTCTGACTATATATGGATCCATAGAATTCAAATACAGTCAACTCTCCATAAATGCAACTCGTAGGGACAAGCCTACAACGTGCATTTAGGGAGGTTTGCATTTAGTGAGAGCCAATTAAATTGCAGCTTTTAAAATTAGAGCATCAAGTTTGTGTAACTTCTACCAAAACTGTATAACCTATCTTAAATACTAAAATTTGATTGGCCACATGCATTTAGGGAGGTTAGTGTGATATAAAATGTTATTCAAGAGAACGTGCATTTACAGAATATAGAACATGCATTTAGCACTAATAACATTTTATGGAATAGAAAAAAACGTGCATTTAGAGAGGTATTGCATTTATGGAGGTTGCATTTATGGAGGGTTGACTGTAAAAATATTTTCATCGAATTTGATCAGGTGGTTGCAGAGATATCTTTGATCAAAGTTTTAGAGAATTTCAAAACGTGTATCACATGACAGATACGTTTAAATTTGTTAACAAAACTTTGATCAAGGATATCTCTGCAACTACCTAATCAATTTGATGAAAATTTTTTTATTTGAATTATATGGATCTATAGAATTCAAATAAAAAAAATTTTTATTGAATTTGATTAGGTGGTTGCAGAGATATCTTTAATCAAAGTTTTGTCAAAATTTAAAACGTATCTGTCATATGACAGATACGTTTTAAATTTTGACAAAACTTTGATCAAGGATATCTCTGCAACCACCTGATCAAATTCAATGAAAATTTTTTTTATTTGAATTCTATAGATCCATATAATTCAAATAAAAAAATTTTCATTGAATTTGATCAGATGGTTGCAGAGATATCTTTGATCAAAGTTTTAAAAAACTTAAAACTGTAAAGCTGTAAAGCAGGTTTTACTTTAAAAACCTAGGTTTTACTGGTTTTTACTTTAAAAACCCAGGTTTTATTTATGAAATAAAAAACTCCAGATTTTACCTAATATGTTTATTAAACTTAGGTTTTACATGATACAAATGATAAACACAGGTTTTACCTTTTTGCAACTCACTGTCATATAATAATTATTATTATTATAAAAATATGCATATACTATTGGATCAACTTAAATTCCATTTTACTTACAATATTTATATTTGATATTGGCTAATAAAATATGATTAATTTAACAGAATTTTAAAACTATAAAATGATTATATTTCAAAAAGAATAATAACAATAGTTGATTTTATTTTTAATTTTAAATAAAAGCATATTATAAAAGAAAACATACCAACACAAAAAATTAGAAGTGGTTTATTTCCAGATATAATTGATTTTTGGTCAATTGCAAATAGTTATTATATAGTAAAGTCAAAATTCTGCTATATATAAATAAATAATTAGCACTTAGAAAAGTGCAGTAAATTATGTAATTAGGGCCTATATAGATTCTGTTCCTCCCCCTAGTGATAGGACTATTGACCAATCAATTTTATAATATTTAAAAAAATCTCAAAAACGTCTTTGACCTAAGAATAAGCTACCCCTTAATCGACAAAAGTTGCTATATAGTTAAGTTTATATTTTACTAAGCAAAATCGATTAAAATCATTTAGATAAACTTATTTAGCAGATCAAAATACACTTATTATAAGTATTGTAGAATTTTTTATTAATTGACTTTTGATTTTTACATTTGATGGAAAAATTAAAATTTTTTAAAAAAATATATTTGCTCCATAATCAACAAAAGTTATTACATAGTACTGTAAAGTCTAAAGTTTACTAAATGTATTGATTAAAATTACTTAAGTAAACTTTTTCAGCAGGTCAAAATACACTTACCAAAAAATTTTTCATAAGTATTGGAGAATTTTTTATTAATTGACTTTTGATTTTTATATTTGATAGAAAAATTAAAAATTTAAAAAAATATATTTGTCCCACAATTGACAAAAGTCGTTTCATAGTATAATCTAAATTTTACTAAGCTAAGTGATTAAAATCACTTAAGTATACTTATTCATCTGGTCAAAATATATTTACCACAAAATTTTCATAAGTATTAGAAAAGTTTTTATTAATTGACTTTTGATTTTAAAACGTTTGATAGAAAAATTAAAATTTTTTAAAAAAATATATTCGATGACTATAAAAATTAAAAGTTAAATCATATTATTAAAACTGACCAATAAAATTATTGAACAATTGGGCATATGTTCAATTGACAATTTTAACATATGTCCAATAATCTTACAATTTATTTGGACATTGTCCAATGCCTAAAAGGTCCAAAAAAATATTTGGACATTTGGACTATGTCCAAATATCCAATTAAGTTTATTTGGACATTGTTCAATGCCAACCCTGCTTACTCTAGTATAGACTTAAATTATTTATATTTTGTTTAAATCATATTGTTCAGAGTTAAAATACAATAAGAAAAACTCTTTCCGTAAATCCTATTACCAAACAAGAACAAAAAAAAACTTTTCTGTAACAATACTACTAAATTTTACTAAATAAATTAATACTTAGTCCTTAATAGCACCTAAATATTAATCTAAAAAAATGCAAATTTAAAAAAAAGATCTAATACAACTAGCTAAAAGCAAAAAGCTCAAAAATAACAACAAAGCAGTTTCTTTATTCTACTACTATAATAGTTCTAAAAACTATTTAGAAACTAATAATACAAAAGATATTACTACCTTACTGTTATATAAAAATATTAAAAAATTTAATACTAGCTATCTTTTAAAACAAAAAGTAATATCCAAAACTATGGGCTTTAGTAGTTTTTTTTTATTACTTTGATCTTTGTCTTTATTTTGCAAACTAACCAAACTAAAAAGTACTTTTTTTCTCACAACACCTACTGTTTTAAAAGCAGAGTACACTAAAAAAGTTTGTTAAAATTACTATCAATAACTAGTTCAAATCTATTTTACTATTATCTTTTTTATTTTTACTTAGTTAAATACAAAAACAAGTTTCTGTTTTACAATAGTATAGTCAAACCTCTATAAATACAATATGTACATGTCCTAAAACATGCATTTAAGAAGGTATTGTATTTAAAAAGAGCTAATTAAATTGCAGCTTTAAAAATTAGATTATTAAGTTTGTATAACTTCTACTAAAAACTGTATAGCTAATTTAAACAGAATATAATAAAAACTTCTGAACATATAATGATTAAAAAATATTTTTTTATTAAAATTAGGTTTAGAGTTTTATTAGAATTAAAAATTAAAGGTTTTATAGTAAAATTATTTAAAAAAACCTTTTTATTAGAGCACTAAAGGTAGTTTCTTATACAACTTTTAGTAAACAAATGATTTTTAATAAAACAAATATTTGTTTTAAATTTTTTTAATTATGTAATATTATACCAAATTACAATAATCTATTAGATAATTTGCTGCAAATTATCATATATCTGAAAATCTTATTTATATTCTGGTTTATTTCTGTTTGATCTATTTTAAATACTAAAATTTGATTGGCTATATATATTTAGAAAGGTAGTATAATATAGAAAAATATTTAGAAAACATATATTTAGTACTAATAATTTCTTATAGATAAAACAAAACATATATTTAAAAAGTATTGTATTTATAAAGATTGTATATATAGAGATCTAACTGTATTATTAATTTAAAAATACCAAATTTAGTCAAATTTCAACTTTACTAGTTAGGGGAGCGCCATTTATCAGCTGATTAGGGTTTTACTATGAAGCCACCACCTACCCTCACCTGATAATAATATAGTGTGATAGTAGTATTAGGATGAAGTAAATCAAGTGAAATTATGCGATCGATTATGCGATTTTTATTATTGTACAATACGCTATATGTAATTAGTCCTATTTTTCGATTTTTATTATTGTACGCTACATGTAATTTTATTTTTCAATTTTTATTATTATATGTTATATAGAATTAGTTCTATTCGATTTTTATTATTGTACTGTACAGTTCGCTATATATAATTAGTTCTATTCTTCAATTTTTATTATTGTATGCTATATATAATTAGTTCTATTCTTCAATTTTTATTATTATATGCTATATGTAATTAGTCCTATTCTTCAGGATTTTCGAAAATTTTACCTCAACTATGCTTCTATATTAGAACTTTTCAGAACTTACTTTCTGCTACCCAAATTACCGATTTAAAGCATTGCTAAATATTGCCAAATGAAGTTAACATACTTATTGTATGGGTCTTATATAACAACCCGTGCTTTTTTCACTCATTTATTGGCACATGTTTAAAAAATAACTAAATCGGAACACTTTCATATTTGATAAAAATATGAAATGTACCGATTTGTATACAATATTGGGCAAAAATTGTAGAATAACGGTAATTTGGCAAATGATTACGTTCTGCTCTGTAGCATGTGTAGCCAATCATTTGCCAAATTATTGTATTCAACAATTTGCCCAATATTGGTGTTATCCAGCAATTTATGATCATGATTGGCTCGCTGAGTTTTAATTTAAATAAACATGTTTACATCATAACACATGAAAAAATAAAGACGAAATAATTTCGAGTTTTCCAGATAAAATTATTTATTTTTATTATTATTAAAGTTGTTTTCATATTTTAAAAATATTGGACATTCACGTCATTAGGTTTTTTTAAATTTTTATTGGAAGATGTTAGCATTATTTTGTTTTCGCTTTTTTACAATTATCTTGGATAGATTATTAGAACTTTATTTCTTTAATTCTTATTAAATAGAGTTGCATTATTGTTGGATTTTTGTTAAATTTTTATTGGATAAGTTATACATTATTAGATCTTCGCTTTTATTTTTTAAAATTCTTTATTTATTGGTGTTTTTTTAAAATTTTATTGTATAAATCATATATTATTAGATCTTTGTCTTTAATCTTTGCTTTCTTTAAATTCTTTATTAAACAGATTCGTATTTTATTAAAATTCTTTTTTGGGTGGATTGTACGTTATTAAGTTTTTGCTGTTATTTTGTTTTATTTTCTTTATATAATTTTCACCAAACGAGGTTATGTTATTGAATTTTCGTTTTTTTTTAAAAATTTCTATACGTAGTTATGTTTCTGCTTTTAGATTAGATTTAGTCTTTTTTTTTAAAAAAAAAATTCTTGTGATTTTTTTACTTTATTAGGTTTATGCCTGAACTTTAATTTAATTGTTTGATATTTTGCACGAAAGAATTTATAATTTGAATCATAGATAGATTTTTTTTTATTTACACTATTATATAATGCGTGTATTTAATATTTATGACAGTAATATTAAAATTAGCTTTCTATTGAGGTGAAGGTAACACACAAGTTGTTACATCAGACCCATACAATAATATAGTTATTATATAGGATTGTATAAATAACTAAATTTGCAAAGATTAACCTGTGTTACATGGCCTTCGGCCATATGACCCAGGTTAACCCGTGCAAATTTAGTTATTTTCTACAACCCATACAATAACTATAACTTACAGCAACCAATCATATTTTATTATACAATTATGCGACTTTGACCAAGTTCAGTTTTGCAATTTAAAAATCAAAACCACTAATTGCATTCTATCAAGTGATTTTATGCTTTTTTGATTATCGTTATGCAAAAGCACATAGCACATTGTATAATTCCATCAGGTTTGAGTATATGAGTAAAAACCTGTAACTGATTATTACAGGTTTTCACTCTTTTTAGAGAATATTAAGTTTATTCAAAGGTCGATCTATCTCGTAGAAAAGTAAAATGCACTGATTACTGGTTTAAAGAGTATAGCTTATTTTGTTTTTTTGTTTTTTTATAAGAAAAGACAGTCATGGCGCCTCTCGATTATAAAATGCATAATGCAGAGCTTTGAATACAACCTATTTTTGAATCATGCAATATAAACTTAGACATGTATATAATCCAAACCTTAATTGCATAATTAAGCTTACTTTTACTTTTACTCTAACTAAAACAAAAAATACAAACAATAGTATAATATGCTGTCTAATACTATCAATCGTTAAATAAACTCATACGTCTATGAAGTACATTATTCTTTCTAGCTATAATTGTAGACTAACCAAAAAAAAATAAAAAATTCATACTAAATATGCTATACGTACAGGTCATTATTATCAAAACAATTTAACTACTTATCTTATTGTTTTGAGAAAAATTGATTGTTAGACAATTGAGTTCTAACATATTTAAGGCGACCTTTCATCTCTAGCAAAAAAATATATTGATTTATACATATCGCCCAGTTCATATAAGGCTGGAGCAGAATTGCACGTTTATATGTGTGTTGTTATCCCGACTTACCCATAACAAACTATTAGAACATGACTTACTATCCCAAATTTTTCACCTATAATTAATAAAAAAAAATAAAAAATCAAAAATAAACTACCTCAAAAAAATTGACTTTCCCACAATTTTAAATTAATGCTTTACAAAAAAAATATTAATGTTGTTAGTTTGCAAAGTGTAAACAGGCAATACAAACAGTATTTCCAGAGTTCGCAATTTCAATCATTAACCCAATTTCGTAACCATGCAAAGCTTCTTGTCGATATCTAACTTTAATAAAACTTTGGTCTCAGACTCTTTATGAAATGTTCTGTAATGCATTCACTTACTATAAACAAGTATCTCTTTGCGACCCGAACCCAAATTGCCAACAGCTCATAAAAGATTGCAATCTTGCCTGGAAAGATATTAAAACAGAAAATAAAATATTAATAAATGAAAAAATCCAGTACTATTTTAATACTGTTCCCTCAAACATTTATAGCCATCAATCAAAATTTACCCAATTTGATACAAGTAATTCTGATAATTCGTCTTTGCTGATTAATGTATTGTTAATTAATATATCTTTGCAGCAGCACAAAAAAGAAGAGTTGCCTAAAAATGCTGTATGCCAACGTGATGCATTTCAAAAAATAAAATTAGCAACTAAAAATATATCAGAATACGAACAAATGTATTTGATTTCAACAAATGAATCGTTTAAGGAANTATTAAAACAGAAAATAAAATATTAATAAATGAAAAAATCCAGTACTATTTTAATACTGTTCCCTCAAACATTTATAGCCATCAATCAAAATTTACCCAATTTGATACAAAAAAGAAGAGTTGCCTAAAAATGCTGTATGCCAACGTGATGCATTTCAAAAAATAAAATTAGCAACTAAAAAGATATCAGAATACGAACAAATGTTTTTATTTCAACGGATGAATCATTTAAGGAAATATTGATTTCAAATATTGTTAATGAAAAAATAAATTAATGAACAAGAAACACAATTCAAAAAGCTCAAACACCACGCTGAAGCACAAGCAAAACTAGCAGAAAAGAAAGCAAAGTTGCTTGACAAAGATATTGTAGAAAAATATGAAGAACCCGGAAGGCCAACAGCAACAAAGATCCATCCCGATTTTTGGGATAAAATTCATGATGCATTGAATTTGGAGCTGTACACAAAAAAAGAAGAAAGGTCATTATTAAAGTGCGCATGATAAAACACCTTTGTCAAGCATTAGAAGAGAAGTATAACGTGTATTTATCTCACCAATGTATATCCGCATACTTAGAGCTCTGTTATCCGCATACATTTGCAGTACACCGCCATTATTATCCGGCCAAAGTAGCTCTTGCCTCTGTAGCACAAACAGAGATGAAACCTTATGTTGATGAACATTATTGTTTAGCTTTTGTTAAAGCTGCCCGGACCTTAGCTGAAGTTTTTGTTGACGATGCAGTTATCATCCCTCAAGACGATAAGGTTAAAGTCAGTTTAGGTGTTCCGGCAGTTGGTCACACGTTTAAAACTATACAAACTATTAATGAACCTGTTTTAGTTGCCGACCATGATTTTCCAGTTGGTAGTAAAATGAAACTCATACCTCAGTTTATCTTGTTATCAACCCAGCCAACTCAAACGATAGTCTTCGACTAGGCCAACTCACAATCTTTATTAGGCCCAAGTATTTTGTTGGCACATTATCCTTAACCCATATGTCCAATCTTCAGAGTATCATTTCTAATCAGCAATTTGCTGCGGCTATATTGAAAAAAGACAAAGTTAAACCTGTTTGGCTTCTTCTCATTGATGGGAGACCCGACAAGAATCCCAAACATTTGAAAAATATAATTTAGTACTATAACTTTTTTTGTACATTTGATCTAGACTACTTAACTATTCGTATGCATGCCCCAGAACAGAGTGCATATAACCCTGTTGAACGTTCCATGGCTTCTCTATTCGAAAAGCTTGCTAGTATTACGCTACCTATCGATAAATTTGGTTCTCACTTAAATAGCCAAGGAAAAGTGTTAAATGAGAATTTGGTACGTAAAAACTTTGAATTGCAGAAAAAAGTCTGTATGATATATGGAAGAGAAACGATATAAATGGCAAACTAGTCACAACAGAGTATATAGATCAAATGAAACAACCATTTGCTGAAATGGGATCTTTAAGATCATGGGAATGGGTCGATCAACATATACAAATTTGTTAGTACTCATTGAATATTAAAAAGTGTAAAAATTCCCAGTGTTGTACCAGATATAGAGCACCTGACATAGCACTTTTTTTGGATCAAAACAATGGATTCTTCCATCTATTATGAAAGGCAAAAATCAATATTACATAACCCAATACATGCCCTGTAATATTATGACGAGCTAAAAATCTTACTATATGACCACTACTATCCATCAATTTCACGAGAACTTCATCAGCGACTATGCTGCACCACTCTCAAATTTGTAACTAAGCACAGACAAAATAAACACTATTTAAAAGAACATCAGCAAATGGCCCCTTCCAACGCTACTGAAGACGTAATGTATATGAGTCTGCGGGTTGTTATAGAATAGCGTGAGGTACAATCAGATGTTGAATGGTAGATTTTCAAAAAATTTTTTTAATTTTTTAATACAAATTTATAACATAAACTAATATGTTTATAAAATTTTGGGCTTAGAATAAATTCTTTAGCAGAGGGTGTGGTGACTTAGGGAAGTTGGTAAGTTGTCACCCCCAAGTGGCAGGTCTAGAGTTCAAATCCCACTGGCGACGCTTTTGAAAAATAGATCTGTATTACAGTAACTGTGTCTTGTCGATCGGTTGGGTACATTACCTATAGTCCTTGGTTACCATCTTGAATGGGAGCTTTCGGGCGAAATTGTGTCTCATTACACAGACAAATCCAAGGAACCGGAGAAACAGAAACCCATTTGGCAAGTTCTGAGTGGAGAGGTAGCTAGACTTTCGACAGTACCGGGAAAAAGGATCTTAGCGATGACTGACCGGAAAACTGGACGGGCAAGAGCCCCTATGGCAAAGGGGACCCACCAACCTGGCCGCCGGAGAAACTGGAGAAAAAGGTCATGTGTTATAGAAGCATGAACCAAGGAAAGGGAGACCTTAGGCACCTAAAGCCTGGCAGACCGATCCTTCCGGCCCAACTGGATTGGTAGTCTGGGATAACTGGGGAAAAGGATCCAAAGAGTGACTGACCGGGTACTGGGGTCTAGTGAACTTCGCAAGGGCAGTAGTAGGTAATGGTAGCAGTTGCAGGGTATCCCCCTGACTGCAAGTTGTTTGTCTCGGTGAATGCGTAAGTTACCGAAAGTGTAGATGAATACCTGTGGGGGACAGGTATCACTTTACCAGGTTTACCACAGGGCAAATGCCCTCCAATAGGTGTTTGGCTAAAGCCTCAGGGTACTTTCACAGTGAATTACTCGTGAAAGGGTATATTGAGAGGAACATTGAACATGGGTAGAAGCCAGAGAGTTTAAATAGGCAATCTCCTAGCTAGGTTGCAGATATGGCATCTAGTGTAGAACCTTCGGGCGGACTACTTAAATTAGACAACCAAAAGTTGTACGTGTGGCTAGTTGTACTCTCGTTATACAAATGTAATATGTGGCACAGTCATATTGACTGGGCCAACCCGTTTGGATCAATAAAGTGCTAGGGTACCTAAGTGGTCACCTTAATATTAAAAAAAAAATAAATAAATTCTTAAGCATACTGGTTGAAATATAAATATAAAAGTAAGCATACTGGTCGAAATATAAATATAAAAGAAAAGATTAATAAAAAAAAAAAAGATAAAAAATAAAAAAAATTTAAAAAAAAATTTTATTTTTCGACAAAGGATAAGAAGACATGCTAAAAAAATTTTTTGGAAATTAATCGTTAGTTGAAATGTTATCGTTAGCATTAGGTAAGCTTGTTAGGATCACGATCTAAATATTAGCGTTGGATTTAAAATATTACCAGTCATGTTAATAGAATTATAAATAAAGATTGAATATTTGAGCAGTTAAAGCTGACCAGTATACAGTAAATGGTTCACTTGGAACTAAAAACTAACTATTATATCACTATCAGGAACGTAGTAACGTAAATTACGAAATTACGAAGTATAAGAGTGAGGCAAAATCTATGCTAATGCACTGTGCTAGTATAACAATAATACCGTGTACAAACACCCCATTTTTATTTGTACCATTGTACGCCATATCTAATTATGCTGCTAGTCATTTTCGTTAATTAAAGTTGGTGTCAGTAAAATATATTGAATTAATGTCTGTAAAATAACCTTATAAGTTTTCTATAAAGCGTTTGTTGGTAAAAATAATACAAACATAGATCCACTTATTTATTATGTTGACTGCTTTATTTTTATTTTAAAGTATATAACTACTTACTGGACCAGCCCCAAATCTCAAAAACAATATTGATATCGGCAAATATACAATACAATATAATTCATACCATTTGTTTAGGATATTGGTTTGGGATTTGAGTTCAAAAATGAACCCAAATTATAATAGTTTGGATTTGGATGTAAATCGTAGTATTTAACTAATTAGGTTTATATATAATTATCGGCACAAGATTAATAATTACCACAGTAGTATATATAAATATATGGGGTGAAGTCAATAGAAATGGGCCAAATCTATTTAATAAATTTGTCCCATTTCTATTGACTCCACCCCATATATATATATATATATATATATATATAGGACCTGATAATTTCTCTACTCACACCTTCCTAAAAAATCAGCTGATAAATGGTGCTCTTCTTATACAAACACAATAATATAAACCAATTAATTTTGGTTGATCTATAGTTTGAACAACCTAGTCCCAACAAATGGAATTTTTTAGCGGCCAAATCTGAAATTTACATAATGCAGCCAAATTTGATATTTTCATTATATGCGACCAAATTTGATATTTTCATTATATATGTCCAAATTTGATATTTTCATTATATATGGCCAAATTTGATATTTTCATTATACATATGGCCAAATTGCACATACTCATTTACCAAATTACTTTAATTGATAGTCACGCCAGTTAATCAGAGATCGTCTGTAGTGTAATATGATGCAAATTACATATAAAAATCACTATAGTGTGAATGTGGCGTGCATACATATAAAATATTTTTACTAAGTTAACAACACATGCCCACTAATTGAAAGTTGTAGAGCTCGTCGAGACGCATCTAACAGTGGTTAGATCATTCAAATCAGCCTAGTGGATGGCAAGATATCGTTGAAAATGATTGGATGACTATATAAAGTCTATATAATTTACATAGAGATATTATATAGGCGTCCAATCATTTTTTAACGATATCTTGCCATCCACTGGGCTGATTTGGATGATCTAACCACTGTTAGATGCATCTCGACGAGCTCTTAACTTTCAATTAGTGGGCATGTGTCATTAACTTAGTAAAAATATTTTTATATGCATGCACGCCACATTTATATTATAGTTATATATAGGGCGGCCAAATTTAGTATATATAAGGCTTCCAAATTTAGTATATATAGGGCTGCCAAATTTAGTATACATAGGGCGGCCAAATTGCTTGTTTTTATAATATATAGGGCGGCCAAATTTAGTATACATAGGGTGGCCAAATTGCTTGTTTTTATAATATATATAGGCAGCCAAATTTCATATTTAATTATAAAAATACTATAACTTCAACCTGCTATAACTTTTTTATAAATAGATTTAAAAAAAATTAAAAACCATGGAAGTGTTTAGCTTGTTTTGATTTAACATTTTAGGATAGTATTTTTTGATTACTATTTTTTTTGAAGAAGGATTAGCAATTTGAATGTCATCAATTTTATTTGTCGGGACTAGGTTGTTTGCACCGTAGTAGTACAAAAGGATAGCATAGTAAATATTAATACAAAACAATTTAAAACAAACTATAGCTGTAATTTTGTTATGCTTATACAAACCTATAAAAGTGCTTATACAAAAATTAAAAACAGCAAGAAGTTTTTTTTTATTCCATACAACTCTATTGCTAAACAAATACAAATAATAAATTAGTTAGGATGGTGACAGATATTACGTAATATTTTAGGGGGGAGGGAGGGTCTCTAAAATTTTATGTTAAATATAGAAGTTTATAATAGCTAATCAAATTTCTCTTATATAGGGGTAGGGGTATAGTAAAATTATATTACGTAATATATGTCATCACCCTTAATAGCAACAAAGAAACTACAATATCTAATATTATTATACCTTTTGCAACTTATAGCTATATAGAGAACAAAACAAATAACAATTTCAACATATCTTTCATAAAGATTACTCAATACCAAATACAAAGTATAGTTTATACAAACTACTTTATTCAATAACCTAATTATATCATAGCTAATAATATTTACTAAACAAATATTGCAACCTATTATTTCAACTATCTTATGTTTTTATAGAGGTAGATCTGCGAATTTGAGATACGAACAAAATAACGAATCACCTGGTGGGAAGTACAATATACGAAATAAAGCTCTCTGGCCTAACCAACGGTAGAATATCAACCACTCTACAAAAGTTGGAAGTAGTACAGAAATGTATTACGAAATCCAGTTGGGAGTAGCTGTGTCACATAGGAGGAATGAGGGCTAGCTTGCTGAGAATAGGGGTGGTTCTCACTTGTGCCAGTTACGCAACACAGCCGGTGCTCACCTACCTTTAGTGGAAGTATCTGCTAACCAATTCAGATAGCATATCTGTAGTAATATACGATAGATTACTGAGAGTAGTGGGCAAAACTTAGCTTGTGCCCCTATTAGCGCATGGGTAATCTCAGGACACCAAGGTTTAGGAAGTAATCGTGAGGATACGATCGTCTGGACAAGGCCCTTGCACCTACTTGGAAGTATAGGATTGGCAATATGAGAGAAGCAAGGAATATAGTAAGTAGCAGAATAACAAAATAGTGAGTAGTCCAAAAATCCAGGTTATACAGAAAATGGGATATACAGTACAGGACAGCAAAAAGCATCCAATTTTTTTGAGGGTGCGCCAAATTTGAGATAGGTAACACAATCTCTGATTGGCTAATTTTTATTAAGCGCCAAATTTGGGTTATATAACACACTCCTGATTGGCTAATTTTTATTAAGACGCCAAAAATTGATTTTTTAATAATGAGTATTAACTAATAAAATTGCTTGCACATGACTAGTGCCAATATGATTGGGTAATTCCTTTGCGCCAAATTTCTGTTTTACTATTAAAATTACCAAACTTTGATCTCTTATAACTTTTGTAAAAAGCATGATATTAAAAATCCGTCTTACAGATTTGTAGTTTAGGTTATAAATAATAAATTTGTAAGAGGGATTTTTAAAATAATTATTTGTTATGAAGTTATAAGACTTTAAACAATTGCGAAAAAATTGGATGTTTCTCGTTGTCCTGTACTGTAGAAAGCTCTAGTAGGTTTAGGTCACAGATAGTCAAGAATGTCTGAGTCTCTTGTACTTAATATAGTATAATATTGTATTACATAATATATACAAACATATACTTAATAATAAAGTCTTCGAGGCACAATCTCACCTTAAAAAAAAAAAAATAAAAAAAGTATCTTATGTTCTACTACTCAAATATTTTTAATTTCTAGTAACAATACAAACAAAAAATACTATATATTTCCAAAAATCAGCTACCTTTAAAAGAAGCTACCCCCTTATTTTTTAAAAAATTTTTAAAAAAATCATTAGCAATTGCTACATATAAAAGTCTAAAGTTTACTAAATAAACCTCAAAAGTGCTATTAAATAAAGTTGTTTAAAACAATGAAATACATTTACAATAAAAATTTGGTAATATTTGGACAACTTTTTATTAGTACATTTTAAAAAATTTAACAATTCGAAAATAACCTATTCCTATATTTTTTTGTATAACTTTTGGCCAAAAAGAATAGCTTATTTTTAGAAACATATGGTAATCATGAATTGCATCATCTTAAACAATATTACCAAATAAAGCAACCAAAACAAAATATTACAAATTATATGAAATAGGCCTCTATTGTGCAAAACAGAAAAAAGAAACCAAAAAGTATACTTTTTAACTTAAATATTTAACAATATAGCAAAAGTATTAGCAAGTTCTAAAGAAGTTTACAACCTTATTAGCTACTAGGTTTTCACAATTTAATTTAATTTGATCAAATATTTGATCTCAAATCAAATTCAAAACCAAAATTTTTAAATTAAATCAAATTCAAATTGATAAATATTTGATTTAATTTAATCAAATATTTGAAATATTTGATTTGACTTAAAAAATTTATAAGTAAAATTTTAAAAAATTTTAAATCAAATCAAATTCAAATGCAAAAGTTTAATTCAAATCAAATTCAAATCAAGGTTTATTTGATTTGATCAAATTCAAATATGCTTAATACTTGATTTAATCGATTCAAATATACTTAATCTTTAATTTAATTTGAGTTTGAAGAACCATATTAGCTACAAACTAATAACAACCCCAACCCAACCTACAATTTCTGAGACAATTTACTTAAAGTTCATATATTAAAATGCTAGATTTTTTTCTATATTTATCTAAAATCCAAAGACTTAACCCGCATACCAAAAAAAATATACTAATCTATTTAAAAATACACTAAAAATCTAAAAAGTAAAAATAGCATTATACTAATCAATCACCAAACACATACTACAATTTATTTAATGCTTAAAAAAATGCTTATTGGTAGATATCTCTTTAATGCCAACTAAGTCTTCACATAGGCCCGGACTATCTATGAATACCTGCAAATAGTACCATAAGGGCTAGACTAAGAATTGATTTCTAAGCTCTAGGATAAGCATATAATATTAGATAAAGTAATTGATATATTAAGATCTAGATTTTTTGTACTAAAAGATAATACTAGATATATATAACTAGCTAATAGTTCAATTTGCAAATATATAAATACACTTTGTATAATTATATGCTAATAAAGTTAAATGCCAAATCTTATTTTGATTTGAAAAAATTTAATTATAGTCAAAATTAAAAAACTTATATAAATTACTAAAAATAGTAAAAGAAGTATTATTTATTACCTAATTTTTTTAGAAAGAGGTTCTTTAACAAAATATTATATATATTGATATAAAGCAAAAAATTTATAGTTTTTAAAAAATATACAATCTTAAAATTGTTTTAGCTAGAAAATACTATATTTTATTAACTTTAGTTTTACATGAAATTTTTTTATTTAAAACAGAACAAGTTTGTTTTGATACCTAATCCTAAAATTTTATTGGGCGACAATTACGGAGAGTCAATTAAGCTAACTAAGCCGTTTACAATCTCACCTGTTTTGACACGGGTGATCAAGTTTACTAAAACTGGTTCGGAACTCAATATATGCATGTTCCATTTTGAATATACTTTTTTTTATTTTATAGAACATAGCGAGCTCTACAAATCAAAAATTATTCAAATTAGGTCATCGGATAACTAGTAAGCTTAAATTTTATTCATAAATTATATGCAGTCTCGGAGGGTTATTTGCCTAGTGAAAGCTCCATATATTAAAAAAATAAAGCAGTATAAAAAAAAATTTTTTTTATTATACAGCGCATAAATGCGGTAGTAATTGAAATAAAAAGTACAGTATAGCATAAGTTTTTTTTTTAAGATTATTCATGATATATACTAATCTTGAAATACAATTTTAAATCTTTAAAACTGTAATGACAAATGAACATTATTTATATGTATATATATGTTTTTACACGTATATACGTGAACTCTTAAACTTTATTTTTTTTATAAATAATTTGATTTCTTAAGACCTTGAAAAATTTTCAAATAACAATAAAAAAAACAGGAGGGCTTCATTAGAAGCGTACTAGCGCCCATGGGCGTTGTTTCGAAAATCATATCACCCCAAAATAACATGCATGATTTCGAAATGACGCCCATGCGCGTCCCGTAATAACGCGCATGTTTGGATCAATACAAATTAACCAATTATAAAATGGTTTCCTTTGTTGGGCGAGTCAACCTTAAATTCAAAATAACGCGCAGATGGGCGTTATTACGCGAAAATACGGTATATTGAATAAATCAACCAATCAACGGATAAATCAAAAATTGTGAAGAAAAAAAAAGACAATACAAGAAACAGTCATGCAATAACCTTGAAATACTAATTAAGAACGACAGGTGAAAACTTGCATCTAATACAAGTGCGTACATTATTTTCTAACGTATTCAATATAGTAGTACTGTCATTATAAGAAACCCTATTTTAATGGTTAATGTAAATGCCAATATTGTCCGTTTTCAAAATTTGCGTTCTCGCTTTTTTCTATTGCCTCCTTTTTAAGATTTTTGCACTGCCGTCACAATGTCACAATAAGTGAATCATATAGTTATCTAGTTAATAAATTGTATGATTTCTATGATAGTTACGCCAGTTACGCCAGTTACGCCAAAGAAAATTAAAGTATATCATTAAAAAAAACCGAAATTATTGACACGGATGATTCTGAACTATGGATTTATTTTAATGTACGATTTTTAAATTTTTTTGGTGCATTTTTTTTTTATTAGATATAGGTGTTTAAGGTTTAGGGTCAGAGGTTAGAAGGTTAGAGTTGTTAATAAAAGCGTGGTATATGGTTTATATTTCCAAATAAAAGCCCAAATTTCAGCATCATATGATTCGTATCATCTGCAACATTAGGAGTAGAAGTGAAACGAAGTAAATTACTATAATTGATGGTAAAAGTTTTATGTTGTGCTTCCATTTTACCGAAAAGATATGCATAGAAATCACAGTATCTCCGATTATGTGAAATATAAAGTAACGTTAAACGTTAACCTTTAGATTCAAGCTCAAATGTATCCAATTTTAGTTTAATTAATCGTCTTTTGATTTTTCTATATTTGAAAAGTTCACAACAGGTTGTTTTTTATAAAAATGTCTATTTCATAGTAAATGTCTAAATTAATATAAATAGTATTATCTTATGATATTTATTCATAGGCATAGGTAACTAGACTTTATCACGATAGGATGACGCCAATGAAACTTGAAAGTCATGTTTTTATGCATGTTTTCATGCTATTTAACATTTGAAAATTGCTAACAATACATAAAAAAAATAGTTTTATACACTTAATATGATGGTAAAATTGTAAGCCGGTTAAGCAGTCGTAGCTAAGACGGCTTTGCCAGGCGGAGATAGAATATGGATGACATAAATTACGAGCATGATTAAGTAACATCCGACGAGCTTCTAAGAGTATGTTACACATGAATATAATAATTATATTGCGCTAATATAGCAGCCGTGTAGAAACCAGGAACGAGTGTATATGGTTAAACTTTAAATTTTCAAAAATATATTGTAGTAGTTTTATGTATGAATTTATTTACAAATAGCTTATGTTAATGCCACACCACATGACCTCCGACCCTAGCCATGGCAAACAATAGTGTCACTTCGACTTGAACCATCACATTCTGGTTGGACAAAAACAAAGATTCTAGTAACAAAGTTGTCTATTTTTTTAAACTTTGAGTAAGAATATCTTAATGCCTATCTATTTACTTTGATAAAGAAATTTTTTTTATTGAATTTATATTATATACAGTTCGAACAACCTAGTCCCGACAAATGAAATTTCCTAGCGGCCAAATCTAAACTTTACATAATACGGCCAAATTCGATATTTTTATTATATGCGGCCAAATTTGATATTTTCATTATATACGGCCAAATTTGATATTTTCATTATATACGGCCAACTTTGATATTTTTATTATATATGGCCAAATTCGATATTTTCATTATATATGGCAAATTCGATATTTTCATTAAATACAGCCAAATTATAAATTCGGCATTTTCATTATATGCGCCAAGTTTATTTTATGATAATTCGGGAACTTAAGTTTATAACTTACCGAATCTAATATTTAATCAACAAGTAATTGCGTATCAAACTTTTTTCAGGATTAGGCTGATAAGTTATAAACTTAAATTCCTAATATCTCATTTTCCCCTTAGAGGTACATATACAACGCATCAATATTAATTTCAGCAAATTGAATTGAACACAGAGCAGCCACTAGGCATTAAATAATAATGATTGTGGGAACAAAGAAAAGCTGCCGTGCTCCATGTATTTTTTACAGGAGGGTTCCGGGCAGATGCATCAGAAATAGATCGGTGTTTGGCCCTGGTTATTAGCAGTTTCTATAGCAAACTTTTTAGCTGGCATTTTATTTACTGTATTTAACCACAACTTTTGAAATGCTTGAATGCATTTCAGCAACTTTCCAATCATTTTCTAATGCATCAATTATACCGGTAACTTCGACATGTAGCGTGATTACTAAAATATCCAGAATCCAACTTAAAATGTAAAGTAATTTAAGTCATAATCAAATAACAAAAAAAAAAAAAATAAAATAAAACTAAAATAAACCAAATCCTGAATAAGGTTGTATTAAGCCTGTGTTGAATTCATGAGAAAAAAAAGGCAAGATTTAAACAAAAAAAGAAAATACCCCTTATTATGCTGTTCAAAGTTCCCCTATATTAAATTTATAGAATTGTCTAAAGACATATCTAAAGGTTCAATATAAATAAATAACAGATTGACTCGAGTTCCTCTGTAATAAAAATTATCTTGAGCAGTTGATTTGTTAGTAATAATATGCTGCACCTTACAAACAATCAAAAAAAAATCAAATAAAGCTATAAATAAGTATAATAATGCAAATAATTCTAAGCAAAAAATTCTAATAATTTTTCTTATGATAAGGTGGTTGAGAATAACAATGCTACAAGCATTGTAAAAAGAATACAAGCTGTAGCAAACAAATATTATAGTGACAATAACATGCTAGAAAATTCTAATAATGAAAGTCTTTTTGCTTATAATAAGCAGATTGAGAATATTAGCTTTGTAAAAAAACTTTTAAATATAGCAAATATCTTTTATTATGAAAGTGATTTTAACAATTCCTGTTATTTAGAAAACTCTGTCTGTACTAAAAGAAGAAAGATGTAGCAATAGCATGAAGCAGCAAAAGGAATACCTACATTGTTTACCTTTTGGAACCAAAACAAAACTAGCAAAAAAGCTAATAAGATAGAATTATCTAATAATAAAGGCTAGATGAAATCAATAAAGATAATACTAAAAGTCTATCAAAAAATAAGATCAAAGTCTCTAATTGGTATAAATAAATTCCAACTGTATTTAAAAACATAGTATTATATCAAAAATAAAAATTCAAATAGTGAAGTTTAGGTATGATTTTATAGTATTCATTTTTTATTTTTAGCTTATAAAACACATTATTGAAAAATAAAAGCAAGTAAGATAGTTACAGATGCAACAAGAAAAGGGTATACCATGCTAGGTATATTCATTCTTGGTCACATAAGTATGTTATAACCTGCCAGATTTTTTTATTTATACTTAGAACAATATACTAAAATGTGGAGCTTTTTTTGAAATGAAGATATCCTTTTTTAAAGCAAGTCATATGTACAAAAAATAAGTAGAATATTATTCTGCATATGGCTATATTAAAGATAAATGAGACAGTGCTTAGGTTTGTACTACTACCAACTATTTCTCTTAATACTGCAATAATTATTTGAAAAAGCTTGATTATATATAAAAGAGTAAAAAAGAGTATTTATTAATAAACATAAAAAAGAAAATGTATTGACCTATTGAAAAATATTTTTAGAACAAATAAGAGCACTAATATTTATTATCTAATATCTATTTACTATAGAGGCTTACCCTCTATCCCCAAGTAATATTTTTATCAAATTTAATTAGCTAAAATCTTTATATAAAGTAAGATTTGGCTTGACCCTCTACCCTCTAAAATATTATCTAATAAATTTCAGCTCCCTAAGTAATATTGAATATAGAAGCTAGTATTTTTAAATGATAATATAAAAGTGAAAACCTGGTTTGATATAGTATATACAGTATTGGGCTCTGGACCAAAAGTCTGCTCTACTGGACTTATAAACTGGACTACTGGACTTATAGGTCCAGTGGACCAATTTATAAGTCCAGTTCCAGTTCAATTTTATTGGACTTATAAGCAAGCCCAACACTGAGTATATAGCTATTTATTCTTGTTATTAGTGTTCCTATGAACTGAACTGAATCGAACTTTAGGCTAAGTTCAAGTTTAGATAAAATTTCGAACCAAACTTGAACTGAACTTGAGCTTAGAAATTAAGTCTGGTTCAAGTTTAATATCAACCTTTTAAAGTGAGTTCAAGTTCAGTTTAGGTTCAGTTCAAAGTCCATGAACATGTTCAGGTTCAATAAATTAATATAAAAATTATTAAAATTATATTAAAAATTATATAATATTTATTTATTATAAAAATATTTTTCTATATAAAATTTTTTTCAAACTAAATAAATCATCTTTAAGCTTCAAAGTAAAGTTATAGAGTCAATAAGATGAATCTATTTATAAGATATTTTTAAAAAATGTTTTACTGACTATATAAAATTCTATATAAACAATATTATTATTTTTATAAAATTTGATATAGTTAGCAAAATATTTTTATGATATTTTATGAACTATCTAACAGATTTTAATAATTTAACTACTATTAGATTCATTTTAATAAGCATTACAACTTTACTTAAAAGCTCAAAGGTAATTTACTTAGTATAAAAATATTTTTTTCTATATAACTTTTTTTATAGATACTATATAAATCATTCTTGAGCTTTTAAGTAAAGTAGTAAAGCTTATCAAAATGAATCTAATAATAGTTCAATTATTAAAATCTGTTAAGTAGTTCATGAGATATTATTAAAAAAAACATTTTGTTAACTATATAAAATTTTTTAAAATAATAATATTGTTTATATAGAATTTTATATATCATTGAAACATTCTTTAAGAATATTTTATAATCTACTCATAGATTTTAATAATTTAACCACTATTAGATTTGTCTTAATAAACTCTACAACTTTATTTAAAAGCTTAAAAATGATTTATTTAGTATAGAAAAAGTTGTATATAGAAACTATTTATTATATTAAATATAAATAAAAAATAAATAATTTTAATTGGTCATTATTTATAATAAATAATTTAAATATCGAACCTGAACTATGTTCATGAACTTTGAACTGAACTTGAACTGAATCTATTTTTTAAGTTCAAGTTCAGTTCAGGTTTATAAATCTTAAGTCTGGTTCAGGTTCAAGTTCAAGGATCTGCAAAATTTGAAGTTCAAGTTCAGGTTCAATCGAACTCGAACTAAACCTGATCGAACTGAACCAAAATATAGGAACCCTACTTGTTATATATGATAAATGTATATTTTTAGCTAATAATAGATATTAGAAAAGTTTTTTAGTACAGCTTTGTGCAAATGTTTAAAAAAAAACAATTATTAAAAATTAAACAGATCTGTAACCCTGCTGCCAATTCTTGAAATTTTTTGTTTAATTTTTTGACAAATTTAATTTTCTGCACAAATCTTTAACAATTAACAATTCAATAATTCGTGCAGATTGTAAAAAATAAACAAAAAGTAAATAATCTATATACTCACCTAAATATTAAATACTAGCTAAATTTTTATATATTAAAAAAAGGAAAAATCTATTTGTAACATAATGTTACATACATATTTGTAACAGGATCGGAAATCACATGACCATCATAAAATTTTATTAGCTAAATACATTTTAATACCAATACTATTTCAAAATAACAAATAGCTATAATAACCTAAAATCAAAAGTAATTAAAGAATTATTTAACCACATAAAATTTGTCTCATTTAAACAGAAAGCCATTAGTAATTAGCTTTAGCCAACCCTAACAAAACTTAATCGGTAATGCTAAAAAGCTAACAATATAAGAAAAACTTTGATCGGTAATGCATAAAGCAGTTTTAGATGCAAATTTGATATACAAACAGTTCTATATTGTTTTGATCATTGAGGTTTTTCATTATACTAATTTGGATACAACATAATGCTGCTTTTAATTGAGTAATTTGTTGTACTGTTCTTCAACAGGAGAAATTAAACATGATGGGATTAAATTTGAATAAGGTACATTTCCCCATTCTGTTCTTTTAAGCATGTGTCACTATTATTTAAAGTCCGCGATTTGTTTTGATCCTAATATAAATATGATGCATTTATGATGTAATTAGTAGCACATGAATAAATAGTGATGATCCAAATGATAAGTAAAAATTTTCTCTTTACCTCTCATTAAAAAATTATTTCTCATACAAAAGGATAAAAAATAAAGTTAAAAACAGTTAGAAAAATAGATTAATAAAGAAAAAAAGTGAACCAAAGTGCGAAGTTTATTATCAGACATGCCTTTGACCTAAGTTTAGTAACTTCACGAAAAGCCTCATTATCTAAATGGACATAGAACTTCAGGGTATATAAAAAAAAAAGTTAGATCATTTCTTCTTGTATTGTCAAACTAAAGTGTTATTTTAGTGTTCCGACCCAGGTCAGATAATAGTGACCCAACGGGTCAGATACTTGACTCGGGTCATGACCCAGATCAACAGGTCATATGGACAATCATAAAATTTCTTAAAGTTAATCGCACTTTTAAATTAGGAAGACAATCAAATTCTGTGAATACTATGAATCCTGCATACTATCATTGTTTTTAATATGCAGAATTTATAGAATTCATAGAATTCAATTGTCTCTCTAATTGAAAGACTGATAAAGTTGTGTAATGATACAGTAATATTAATAAATTCGAATTTATATAGTAGTCTTTTTTTTAAAAAAAATTTAATACTGCTAGATAGCTGCGCGACATCATCGCGCAAAACCAGTTTAATCAAAAATCAAAATTAAATTTAAAAAAAGGATATGAAGTTATTACTAATAGCCTACGGAGATTACTTATTTTCTTGCACATGACTTCTTTGAATATTCTACTACTGTATAAATTAATTTAATAATTACGAATCGACGATTTTTAGTTGATCAACTAATACAAGTTAGCACATATAAAATCTTTCAATAAGCTAATAATACAGTAAAGTGACAGCAAGGCATGTACGTATGTACGTATGTAAAAGAGAAATCTGCAATCACATCCCTATTGTGTTCAATAAATTACCCAAGATTTTGTGGAGTAACAACATTAAATTGCCGTATAACTATACACTTTGTGATATTTACATATCACTCAACTCCTGGTATAAAAAACGTTTAAAAAAAAAATTTTTTTATCATCCCTAATTCTGACCCATTTGACCCGGATTTGAACAAATTCTGACCTGTGACCCGTCAGGTCGGGTGACCCGTACAGGTCACCGGCCTGGGTCAGAACACCATGTTATTTATCAATCAGAGATGCTTACTGAACACCCAGAGAAAGCTTAAAGAAACAGTGATAATGATGAATTAGTTCAAAATATAATAACCGACTTTGAAAATGACCAGGAAGAATCTGAAAATAGTGACTACACACCTTGGGAATTTGAGAGTCAACATAAGACTGTAATTCTAAAATTTTAAGAATTTTAAGTATTATATGTTAGGTCTCTTATAGTAATAGGTAATCATTTTTAGGCATAGATAATGAAGTTACAAATCTATGTGTTGGCTATACCTTCACATCTTGGAAAAATGTAGATACAATTATGGAGTTCTATGGGAAACAGCAAGGATTTGGAATCATTAAAAAAAGGTTAGAACGGCATAAGGATGGTAGTATTAGGCTTCGTATATATAGTTGTGAATTTGGTGGCTACTATCAACTAAAACAACAGGTTGATGTTGACAAACATAGGGATCGTAAGTCAAAGCGTAAAGCATGTGAATGGCACGTTAACATTAATTGCTCAAAAAAAGTTTTACGCATAACAATTACTACTTTTATTAATACACACAATCACGAATTAAGTCCTGATACTTCAATCTATATTCCGATATATCAAAAAATCTCTGAAAATGCCCTTAATGAAATTCAATTTCTTACTAAACATTAAAATCTATCCATTGGTACTCAAAAAATCTGTTAAGGGCTAAGTTTCCAAATGAATCTATTCTTGAGCGCGATCTTGCAAATGCAATACAAAAATTCAAGGTTAAAGCAGATGAAAAAACAGATGCATCCCGCTTATTTACAACATTAATTTAAAAAAAAAACAAATGATTCTGAGTAGGTGGTGGAGTTTGAGCTTGACACTGAAAATAGGCTTGCTCGTCTTTTTTGGATGTTGCTAGCGCAAGTTGCCCTTTGGGTAGAATATCATGATGTAGTTTTAAACAATAACACTGTCAAAACCAACTGTTATCAAATGCCTCTTTCACTTTTTCTCGTGATGGACAACAATACTAGATCGCGTCTTGTTGCACAAGCCCTAATTTCAGATGAAACAATAGAATCCTATAAATGGATTTTAAACTGTATAAAAAATGCGAGTCATTAATTAATATTGGTCATGGACACAGACCCCGCAGCAGATGCAGCAATCGGACAAGTATATAAGACAACATACCAAATTTATTGTATCTTTCATATAAGTGAAAATCTACCAAAAAATCTTAAATTTAAACTTTGGGATCAGTATGACGATTTTGTTAGTGACTTTTTCAGTGTCACAACAGCTTGTGTAAAAATCTGTTCTATGAAAGATGGGCACAGCTAATTGAAAAATAGCAAGCACTAAAAGCTATTTAGAAAGAGCTCTTTACCCTAGTAGGCGAGCATAGGCCCGTGCATTCATTTCAAAAATATTTACGGCAGGAGTTCAAACTACTTCCCATGTCGAAAGTATGAATAACATTATCAAGCGTGTTCTATCGTCAAATAGTACCTTATGTGACCTTGCTAATGCAATAGAAGAAAGACTTGAAAATGAAGCGCAGTGGAATCACTTTTTCGAATATCATACTTTGTTATCCTGTATGGGAATTATGTCAATAAAGCATGATATCTTTCCAGAAGTTGATAAACTAATGTCTAAATACCTTACTTCTCATATATTGTCTGCAGAATGTATAAAAATGGCACAATGCCTTTATTTTATTGCTAATCAAATGCAATTAGATGTTATTAAAACATTTGATAAGGTAAATAAATATAGAAATGTATTATATATGAATATTTAAGATTTAAAGCATAGTTAACTCTATTTTATTATACTTAGGATCTTGACTTGAATTTAACGAATGGGTTCATCAAAGATCTTTATGATTCCAAGAAAGTTTTACTGAAATCAATGATCACTGAAGTAGGCAAAAGTAATATTCAGAAAGTGTGGAAAATTACAGACATACAACCTAAAAATAGCAAATACATACATTTCGTGGTAGTAGTTAATTCTATCTCTTACCTTTGTTCATGTATGTCTAACATATCTCGAGACATTATTTGCCGGCACTATTTCCGGGTAATGATGTATTCAAGAGTTGCAGGATTTCATATTCAAATGATACTGTCACGATGGTTTACTGATGAACAAAAAGAAAATGATCCCCCTATAGAATCCTTATATTTCACAAAGATGGAGTTTGAAAATCAGTCTAATTTGGAATTGGCGTTAGTATCAAACACCTCAACTATACCTAAAACAGTTAGTCCAATTTTATGCCATGCAGCACAAAAAAAACTTAAGTATGGAGAAGTCTGGGGACTTGCATGGCAGGCAACCCAACTTGCTATTGAAAATGACCAACATAATGAAATGGTGGTATGGTTAAAACAATTTATTAATCAGCAGAAAGAAGTAATATCTATAGTTACTGGAAAACAAGATCAAGAATCTCTCATTAATAAAATTCATGAAGCTAATGAAATTCATGAAGTTGATGATGCAAATAAAGAAAATGAATTCGATCAAGTTGAGAATCCATTAGTATCAAAACACAGAAAGCGTCCAGCAACAAAACATTATAAATCAGCAACTGGGACAAAAAAAAAGCCACATGCAAAATATACCTGTGGAACATATGATCAAACAGGACATAATACTGCAAGATGTCAGAATCGTTAGGTAATTACTTATTTTTGATTCTAGCCTCTATATTCTTATTGACAGCTCTTGCTAAAAAATTTTTTAATTTTTGTTCGTTGAGAAGATATCAGAATTTTTTTTAATTTTTGTTCGTTGAGAAGATATCAGAATTTTTTTTGCGGCTGAAGTGAAATTTTCAAAAAATAATATTGGTGTAGTACCAACATTTTGTCTGAATAATATTTCAATGTACTACATTTTCTTTTACGTACATATGTATAACATTGAATGTAGAATACCCTATATGTATGTACGTACGGTTGTAAATTGAGCTGATCCATATTAAAAAGATATCTGTTTAATAGTGTTAACTGTTTTGGGTATTACAGACATTAAATATTTATGTTATTAATCTTGTATAGCCAAATTGGGTGTTTTGCCATGATATACATTCGTACGTCTAGTACTAGACATATATATACGTATATATAGTGTATATATGCATGTTATGAATTGAAAGAATTTTTACTAATTGCTATATATGGTATCCTCCAAAGATAATATTATATGGCTGTATAAAATTTTTTCCTAATATTACGTATGTGAAAAAAAATCACAAGATCATATGAAATGCAGATAATTATAGTATCACCCCCATTACTTGATAATCTAATATTCTATGAAATTTCACTAAATAAGTTCCGTTCTGATTTTACTGAATTTCATAGATCTCTTATAGGATTTTGATCTATACTGTATTTATTTAAGTTTATTTATTATTCATATCTCTTTGGATCTTGTATTTGTTTTTGACAATTTAACTAACACTTTATATTCTTCCATCACGTGAGGTATTCCAATTTTACGCCAAATATGTCACATAAGAAGGCGCAGTCAAATGAGTTTACCATTTACCATGTGATGAAATGCCATTTTTTTCCTTAGATTACTTAGTTACTTATTAGAAATACTTTATAACTCATGATTTCGCCAAGATTTTTTTTGCGAAAATTATTGTTTCCAGAATTTTTTTTTACCTTGAATGCAGTTTATTATTTCTTTTATGAGGTTTTATGATCAAATTATCAACCGGTGATTAGCCAACAAAATGACTTAAAACTACACGTACGTGCAATACCCCGTGATTAAAACCTGGATATTATTCACTCCCTATAGTAATTTTTTTAATAAATTTTAATTGGATGTTATTTTTATATTATTTTCTGAGGTTATTTTCCGAGACTGTTATATAACATGCTGTTACAAATAGATTTATCCTTAAAAAAATATATTTGAATATTTATATATTTTAATAATATAATTTATTACAAATATATAATATTGGTTAATTATAAATTTTACAAAAATAAAAATAATAATATATTTTTATTCAAAAAAAAACCTACAAAAATATTACAAAAGATATAGCAAAAACACTTTAGAGATACTATACAAATACTATAAACATCATAAAGATACTATTGCACAAATACTATAAAGACACCACTGCACATTATACAAACATTATATAAAGATACTACTGCACAATTGCTATAAAGACACCATTCAAATACTATAAAAATATCATACAAATACTATAAAGACACTGTACAAATATCATAAAGACACTGTACTAAGCCATAGAGACTCTATGCAAATACCATAGAGACTCTCTACAAACATTATATAGACTCTGAACAAATACTATAAAGATACTGTTCTTTTATCTAAACATCTAATATAATCCAATATCTAACTTTATAGCTAAATTTTTTATTTACTATAAAAAAGTACCAAACACAGTATTACAAACTCAGCACCAATAACAAACATATCCAGTAACATACCAAAAAAGCAAGACAAAATGGTCATCTATTCTAAACCTGAAAAAAATTAGTACTGTATAAATACAATGCTAAAGCAAAAAAAAATCAAATGCTAAGTAATGCACTAGCAACAAAAATGATACCAAACTAAATTATACTAATAATAGTAACACAACAACAACAATAAAATGGACAATAGGGTGTGGCGATATAGTGTAGTTGGATTGTTGTTACCCCCCAAGTAGTTGTAATAAAGGTACAAGTTCAAATCCCACTGGAGACGATTTTAAAAAATTTACCTGCGTTATGGTAATCTGAACTCTTAGCTCGAATATACAAATCTGTTTTCTGGATTATACTAACTCGTATTGGGAGCTCTGGTGCTATGTTATGCACAGAACTAGGGCGCATAGATCCTGGGGAGCGCAGGTGCTGTGTTACACACAGAACCGTAGAACAAAAGAAAACCATACTTGGCAAGACCTGAATAAAGAGGTAGCTGACTTTCAACGGTACCCAAACAGGAATTGGACGGGAACTGACCGGTTCGGACTGACCGGAAGCGGACTTACGACAAAAAGGCTTTATAGCGGACCCTACCAACTGACTGCCAGAGTCGCACCAGAAGAAAAGGACATGTGTTGTAAAATCATGTACCAGGGGATGGGAGTCCCTGAGTTCAGCAGAGCAAACCAACTCTTCCGGGTTCTCATATTGGAAATAGGAAAGCAGCTGGGGGAAAGAAAGTTCTGGTGAAAGAAACTGGAAGAGGAATGTGGCGGTACTGGGTCATATGAACTTTAAAAGAGCAGAAGTAGGTAATAATAGCAGTTGCAAGTAACCCCTGACTGCAAGTTGTTCGCCTCAGAAAATGTGTACATTACCGAAGTGTAGATGATACCTGTGTGGGACGGGAAAACGCTCTACCAAGTTTCCCACTGATGATAAACTAGTCCTAAGGATGCAGTTAGTATTCGGAACAGTGTTCTAGTGATACAAGATGGACCGGCAGGAGGCAGAAGATCAGAGGGTTTAAATAGGTAATACCAGTATGTGGGTTACAGGTATGGCAGCTAGGGTAGAACCTTTGGGTGGCTACTTAAATAGGCAACCAAAAGTTGTAGATGTGGCTGGTTGTACTCTCGTCAATGTACAAATGTCAGATTTTCCTCCATATAGAATGCCGAGGTCTAATATATCTTGAATAAAATCCAATCCCCAAAGTGGGTACTTTGACACTAAAAAAAAAAATAAATAAAATGGACAATACTATAAATGAAAAAGCTTTAGAGAATATGTCAAAAACAAAAAAGACTCCAAACTAAATGATACTATTAACTGGTGCAATAAGATTGAATTAGCAAATTTATAATAGCATAATCTTACATAAGGTCTTATGAACTATAATATAATCAAAATATTATATAATATATTTCAAAATATTTCGAAATATCAAATTTTTGAAATATTATGAAAGTAATTTTGAAATATTTCGAAATATGTTACGAAATATTTCGAACCCTTACAAAATATTTTAGGACTAGAAAACCAAGCTAAATCAGTAGATCAGTAGTAGATCTGTAACCTGGATCGCGCATTAGACTGATTTTTCGAAATAGTTCAAAATAGTTTGACGATATTCAAATTCTGTACTACAAGATCAGATTAGATTTTTTGTTTATAATTAGGGGAGTAACAAAAATTAGATGATTTTTTAGGGGAGGAGGGGGGTAAAAAATGTGAAATTATATATAGGGAACCTGACTATTTATATATTAAAGGAGAGGGAGGGGGTAGTGATACAAGTTGTTATATGTAAAATCGACTTAAGTCGACTAGTCGGCTTAACCAAACCAATTTTTGCAAAGCTGACTTAGTCGATTGGGTAAAATCATTACCCAAAAAAATTTCAATCGATATTAAATTACATATATGCAACTGAGTAAACTAATACAATGCTCTCAAAAGTATACAGAAATATTAATACTAAATTGAAGAGCATGTTTAAATAAAACAATTTAATATCGCGTAAATGAAAAAAAAATTGTCATTGTGCAAATTGTATTATTTTAAAAATCGTAATCATAGCTCGTTGTAGAATAAAATTAAATCGTTTAATTATACACATCGATATTAACAAAAATCAAGTGTTAATCTAAGTGTAGATTGTTAATCTATGTATAACTCAGACTGTGATTGGTCGTTGCATGTCATGTGATATGAGCAAATAAAGAAATCGACTTTCGGTTAATAGCCAAATTTTATAATCGACTTAAGTCGACTTAGTCAAGTCGATTTTTTAAGATCGACTTGGTTCACTCGGAGGGGGTAGGCCTCTGATAAAAAATAATTAGGTAATTAATGATACGGCCCTTAGATCTTCTATTTTATTTTTTTTATTTTTAATTGTAACGATATATAACAATTAACAGATCTTTAACAATTACATAGTGCTTTGATCACATTATGAAAATTTCAACCTGAATTACCAGGTAAAAANTCAAAATCTTATAAGCCTATTTGATCCATAAGCTACCAAAGATCATAAATATATATTCTACAAAATGTGCCAAAAAACTTAAAAAAAAGCCGTTTTGCACAATTTTTACTCCTCTCACCTTTTTATTCCTCTTTTTCTTTTATTTCTCTCTCCCTTTTATTCCTCTCTCCCTTTTTTCTCTTTTTTTTTCTTCTTTTTTCTCTCTCTTTTTTTTTTCTTTTTTTTCTTTTTAATATTTCGAATACTTTCGAAATATTCTAGGACAGGGAAATCAAACTGGATTAGTGGATCATATCAAGGACATGCTTGACTAATATTTTCAAAATGTTTCAATGATTTTTAATGATTGTACTACAAGATCAGATTAGATCTTTGTTTATTTTTTTTTGTTTATAGTTTAGATCTTCTATCAATTTTACATTGCTTTTTCGTTTTCCTTTTGTTTTTTTTGGGATCGTTTCATTTTTTTTAGGTTTATTTTGTTTTTTTTTATTTTTATTTTTTTATTTTTTAATTTATTTCTACACTTTACCATTGGCACTTTGCAAGAAATCCAACAACTTTTCGGCACTTTGCACAAGCCAACTCAGCCTTTCGACACTTTGCAAGAACATACAACTAATTTCTCCAGCAATTTCTAAATTTTAAAAATGCAAGTTTTCTAAGTTTTTGCAAGTTTTTGCAATGTTTCGCTTTATTTATTTTTTTGTTTCATGTTTTTTGTTTTTTTATTTTTATTAATTTATTTTATTCTATCACTTTGCAAAAACCTTCGACGATTTCTGAATTGCAATATTACAAACTTTTACTTCAGAGAATTAGAGATTTGGGGCTTCATTTATTTTTTATTTAGTTTGCTTATATTTTTGTTTTTTGTTTGGTTTCTTTTTTTTTACTTATTTTTTTAATTTTATTTTACTTTATTTATCCTTTACTTCATTCGGAACTTTGCAAGAAAACGACTTGACTTTTTGGCACTTTACAAGAATACCAATTCTAATATCTCTGGCACTTTGCAAAAAGTCATGAATATGAATGAATATAATTGAATATAAGCGAATATAAGTGAATATAAGCAGTTATAATAGTTTATTTTTTTTCGTTTGTGTTTTTTTCGGATTTTTTCAGTTTTGTTTTTTGTTTTTTGTTTGTTTTTTTACTTATTTTTTTTTAATTTTTTTTATTTTATTTATTCCTTACTTCTTTCAGAACTTTACAAGAAAACGATCTAACTTTTCTGGTACTTTACAAAAATACTAATTCTAACTTTTCTGGCACTTTGCAAAAAGTAGCGAATATAAGCGAATAAGTAGTGAATATGAGTGAATATAAGCAAATATAAGCAAATATGAGCAAATATTAGGAATATAATAGGTTATTTTTTTATAGCTAACTGCGGCGTAAGCAAAAATAAGTGTTTAGAGTAGTTTTTTGTATATACTAATAGAATTAGATGTAACAAAGTGCGAAAGTAGTTTAAAATATTTGTAATAATATAAAAATAATACGTAATATATAATAAAGTATTTAATATTAATTAAAAATGTATATTTAATAAATGTAAAATATAATGTATAATAGACCTGCGGGTCGATAGCATAGCGGTTATACTCCCAGGTCTCCAATCAAAGGCTGCCGGTTCAATACCGCTTGGCAGTAAAAATTTGAATTTGATAGTCAAACCTGATTAGGAATAACCGAAGTCATACAAGATGTTAGGTCGGTCCAAGGAGGCACGAACTTGATGGCGGTGTATCCATATAATGAATACGTACCCACAGGAAACAGGACTGAGGTGGCTCGGCCAGTCCTGTAGGAAGTATAAATAATGCGGTGCGGACCCACATTTGGGCGGCAAAAGACAAGTCGGATGAAGCTTCATCACAGTAACATTCTGAGTGGCCAAAGCTCCGTCGACAGTGGTCTTCTGGGCGGTGTAAAGCAAGCCGGTTGGTTTATCTGAGATGGGTTAAGTAGAGGTTGCTCATAAGGAGCGTTACAGAGAAAAGCGCTGGGTCTTAAGATAAAAAAAAAAATATATATATATAATGTATAATAATAATAAATAAAAAATATAAAATTTTATATTAAATTGCAAAACTATACGAAATATTGCGAAAACCTTTAAAAAAGCATAATTATATGAATATATATATTGTTTATTTATTTTTTAAAAAATTTTGAAAATTTGCAAAAATTTGCAAAATATTGCGAAACAATGTGAAAATATCAAAATATTACCTCCTGCCCGCATTAGTTTATTGATCAGTATAAGTACGCGACCCCTATAGGGAGAGTAATTTGCATTTTTTATTTGGTCTATTTCGCAATATTTTGCAATATATTTCGAAATATTTCGAAATAATAAACGTAATATTACCGTAATATAACATAATATATAACGCAATAAATCGCATTAATCGTAAGATTGTCGTAAAATTATGGGCTATAATATCTTATGTAAGATTATATATATATAATTTGCTAATGATGTCCAAATGTCCAAATGTCCAGTTAAATTTATTTAAACATTGTCCAATGCCAACTCTAGTGCACACTACTTCTTTGCTTGGTAGTGCCAAAGTCGTAGCTAAGAGTACTTCTTTATCGAAGTTCATTAAAGACATTCCAGGTTCCTGTTTTTCTGTAGTATTTTAGTTTTCCAATAGAGAGCTTTTTGTTCTAACATGCTTTTAGTAGAGCCAATTTCCTATTTTATATGTTAAATATACAGTTTTTGTAGATTGGCTGTCTTGAAAATTTTGGTACGAAGAATCATTGAAAAGAGTTGTTAAATTTGCTTTATTTGGTCTATTTTACAATATTTCACAATATATTTTAAAATATTTCGAAATAATCTGTAATATTTCATAATAAATTATATAACATATTGTATCAATCATAAAATTTTTGAAATATTATAGACTATAATAAGATTATGTATATATAATTCACTAATATAGGTGTGGCGACTTAGGGAAGTTAGTAAGTTGTCACCCCAAGTGGCAGGTCTTGAGTTCAAATCCCACTGGCGATGCTTTTGAAAAAATAGATCTGTATTCCGGTAACTGTTTCTTGTCAATCAGTTGGGTACATCACCTATAGTCCTTGGTTACTATCTTGAATAGGAGCTTTTGGGCAAAGTTGTGTCTCATGATATAGACAAATCCAAGGAACCAGAGAAACAGAAACCCATTTGGCAAGTCCTGAGTAAGGAGGTAACTCTGATCTTTGACGGTGCTACCAAAAATAGGGGACGTCTAAAGCGGGGCAACTCATATTTCTTAATAATTTTCTCAGTTAACTTTAGGGTTAGAGTCATCTTATATTAGGGTTAGGCTGGGTTTAGATAGTTATATATAAGCAAAATTGCCTTCCCGATATTTTTACTTAACCTACCTGAGGTAGGTTTAGACTGCCGTTTTTGTATTTTTTTTAGGTTTTTCGTTTTTTGCTTCGCCAGCGATCATCAAAATTCTGTAATTTGATTGGCTGTGATCACATGAATTTGCCCCCGCTTAGACAACCCCAAAAATGGAATATTGGACTGAAACTGGAGAACCGGACGTTGTCCTTAAGGACAAGGTCTACCAACCTGGCCGCCGGAGTCACACCAGAGGAAAAGGATCCATGTTGATGAATTGTGGACCAGGGGAGAAAAACCATAATGGCACCTAATGCCGAGTAGATCAACTCTTTTGGGCCAACTGGATTGGAAGTTTGGGATATATCAGTGAAGGACCGATAGGAAAATGATGGTGAGTACCGGGGTTGGAGTGAACCTTACAAGGGAATAGTAGGTAATATTAGTGTTTGCAGGGTATTCCCCTGACTGCAGTTGTTTGCCTCGGTGAATGCGTAAGTTACCGAAGTGTAGGCGAATACCTGTGGGGGACAGGTATCACTCTACCAGGTTTACCGCAAATGCCCTCTAATAGGTGTTTGGCTAAAGCCTCAGAGTACTTTTAACAGCAAATTACTCTGTGAAAGGGTATATTGGAAGGAATGTTGAACATGGGTAGAAGCCAGAGAGTTTAAATAGGCAATTCCCTAGTTGGGTTGCAGGTATGGCATCTAGTGTAGAACCTTCGGGCGGACTACTTAAATTAGACAACCAAAAGTTGTATGTGTGGCTAGTTGTACTCTCGTTATACAAATGTAACATGTGGCACAGTCATACTGACCGGGCCAACCCGCTTGTACCAATAAAGTGCTAGGGTACCTAAGTGGTCATCTTAATATTAAAAAAAAATAATAATAATTCACTAATATGTAAATCTGTACATAATAATTAATTTAAGCATGAAGTAAAAATATTTTAGTTTTAGACATACTATATATTTCTGAAAATAAACTATTCTTTTTGGCCAAAAAGTTATACAAAAAAATATAAAAGTAGTTTATTTTTAAATTGTTAAATTTTTTAAAAATTAAAAATCATACTAATAAAAAGTTGTCTAAATACTACCAAATTTTTAATATTAGTGTTAGGGTTTGCAACGGGCCAGGCCAAACCCGGTAATTTGTGGGTTGGGCCGGGCCTGGGCCGAGCTTGGGCCCAAATTTTAAGCCCGTGATTAATTGGGCCGGGCCTGGGTTGGGCTTGTAAAATAATGGGCCAGGCCTGGGTTTTATAAAGAGGCCCGATAAAACCCGGCAATACTTATTAAAAATATACAGTTTTTACTAGTTATAGGCCTATTGTATTTAAATTAGATGTTAAAATTTTATTTTTTTTTAAACTATAAATTTTTTAATTTAGTTAGCTATTTTTATAATTCTTGAAATACCTAATAAAAATTAACCAAATAATATTCTAGTTAATTTGGTAAAGTGTGTAATTTTTAGCATAATATAATATAATAGATTCAAGAATATACATTTTAATAATTAAGTTATAATTATCTTAGTATTTCAAATCAAAAATTAATTAGTTGTCAAGTTGCCAACTAATCAATGATAATTTTATTGGACAATTAATTAATTGTTGATGATTAATTAATTAGTAATACTATTTGCAAATTATAGATTGGGCCAGGCTTGTTGGGCCGGGCTTGGGTTGAGCCGGGCTTGGGTTTGGCGAGACTGGGTTGGGCCAGGCCTGGGTTGGGTTGGGTCGGGCTGGGCTAAGCTCGGGCCGGGTTTGGGCTTATATTTCAAACCCGTGATGAATTGGGCCGGGCTTGGCTGGGTTTATAATTCTACGGGTTGGGCTTGGGTTTAGATGAACCCGGCCCAACCCGGCCCATTGAGAACCCTAATTAGTGTATTTTGATATTCTAAACAACTTTACTTAATGACACTTTTTGAGATTTACTTAGTAAAATTTGAACTTTATATGTAGCAATTGCTAACAAGTTTTTTAAAAATTTTTAAAAAAATAAAAGGGTAACTTCTTTTAAAAGTAATTTACTTTTGGAAAATACAGTATTACCTAGGCTAAATGAAGTAAGTTTGTATAAAATAAACTATTATCTTTTCTTAGTTGTTAATAAATTAGAGCCTTTTTGGCATAGTATAATACTAAATTCGATAACTGAGTTTTTAGAAGAAAGAACAATTCATGCTGTTTTGATACTAATTTTATGTAATATTTTAGTTATTCGAAAATTGCATATATTAGCATTAGTATTATGTCATTATTGTAAAAAAAGATTTAATTATATTAACAGAATTTAATTTTAGTGGTATACAAAATATAGATAAATAGTTTATCAAAAAAGATTGGGACACTTGAAAAAGAATTAACCTAGTGATTATTATAAATTATCACCTTGATATAATCATATGATAATTTTGATTCAGGTGATTCATATACTGTACAACAATAACAGATAACTAATAAGTGTATCTAATCTAAAAAAGTGCTTATTTCGGTACCAGTGTTATAAATCAAATTTTTTATTGGTGCGAATGCAAAAAAAATTTGCACAAAAAACTATTTAGCTACAGCAAAAAAAGTTCTAGCTATGTGACAATCTGCAAATATTTGTTTTAAGAAATCACTAATTTCTTATTAGAAATAACCTTTTGTGTACTAACAAAAAATATTCCTTAATCAATTTTATTATATAAAATGCTAACCCCAAACCCTGACATAAACACCAACTCTAACCCTAATCTAAATAAACTTATTGGTAATCATGTGATTAGAACTTTTAGTATGCATTATCAATTTATCACCTGATATTTGTTTATATTTTTTGCCAATCAAAATCATCAAATGATTATATTAAGGGTGATAAATTGTAATAATCACTAGGTTAACTCTTTTTCAATCTTTCCAAAAAATTTAGTAGTACATTAGCAAAGGCTTTTAAATAGAAATATTGTATTTTGGTACTAAAAGAAAGCATTTTGTCAAAGACAATAAAGTTTAATAGTCAGATTACTTTATCTAAATTATTTTCATTATACTATTATTGATTTTATGCATTGCATTTTTTTGAATATTGCTAAGTAAATTGTTAAACAAATATGGATCAATAAAAGTATATTAATGCAAAACATACTTACAAAAATGCAATTCAAGATGAATAGAATCCAAGTTTTATTAGATATCAGCCAGATTTCAGAAAAATTGAGCTATAAAGATAAATTTTCAAATTTTACTACTGATTAGCAACAAAATTTTTTTACAATTTATACTACTTGGTTCTTTAGGAACATTTTTTTCAAATAATGATTAGCAAATTTTATAAAAATTTTTCAGATCTAACATCCAAAATAGTAGTGTGTGGCCTAATAAATGAAGCTCACAAAAGGTTATCAATTTAATAAAACTTATAGAAAGAAATATGAGCCTGAAAAAATTACTTCTAATTTGCATCTTTTGCTATATTTATATGAATATGCACATGATTATAGTCTACTATATTTCTGTTAGTATTTTTAATTCAAAAGAATAAATAGAATATTAGAGTCTTTGCTAAATAGCTATTGAAAAATAGAATCTAAATTAATGCAAAGACTAATGAATGATAGTTAAATTGTTAGTTTAATAGCTACATCTGAAGTTAAAAAACTAGAATTGTTAACAAATTGATCAAAAATAGGGTTACTTTCAAATATAAATTATTTTTTCTAATAAAATATATAGATTTTTATTTAATATATATAAGATTCAAGAATTAGTTATTACTGGTTCAGAATGATTTCCTAATAAGTTATTACCATTTTAACAGCAAAAATTAATAATTTTTGCTAAATTATTAGATTTGCTAGTAGAATATTATACTGTGGCTTATAAAAATTTGAGTTTTAAAATATCTTTTGCTAACAATCTTGATGATTTATTTATTGTTTTTAACTAGGCAAACCAGTATAGAAGATGCAAAATGGGATTAGAAATATTTGGTTCTAATATGTCTTCTTAGTATATAAAAAGTTAATTTGTTTTGGCCCAGTTTGTAAATCAAAATAAAAGTATTGATTTGTATTCTGGACAAGTCCAATATTTTATTAGTTATTTAGTAAATCTGCCAAATGGGTTTATAGAGCACAAATTGGCATATATTAAATAGTACAAGTCTGTAAGCTTAGTGGCAACTTAATTTTATTTTAGTAGCAATGATAATGCCAAAACATGTAATATTGAACTTTGGTACACTTAATTTTATCTGATTTATTATAAATACATTATTTTAGTACATAATATTTTTAGTCGATTTGTACTATTTAGTAAAAATATCAAATAAACAAAATTTTCAAGAATATTTAGCTATATTTCCTTTAAATTGTAAATTTAATATTTAATATATTTAATCTAATTTTGTAATTAATAATAATACAATTAATTGATAATTTGTAATTTTTAAACTATTTCTAATAATTTTTTAATTTATAAAACTTTTAAGTAAAGTAAATATCAGATTGTCATTGACTTATATTGTTTACAACAATTGCAATTATTCAAGTTTATATTGATAAAAATTATAATAAAAAAAAATTTGATATTAATCATTTTTGTAGCTAGTAATCAATATTCATCTTATTTAAAAATTTCTTGATATATGTGAATTATTTATTTATTTAATGAAATTTATATAATTTGTTAAAATAGCAAATTATATAATTTATATAATTTAAAAAATAATAAGTTTTGGCTACTAATTTTTGTTAATTTTTATTTATAAAATTGGTAAACAATTAAATAATATTAAATTTGTTTTTTAAATATTTGTTTATAGCAAAATATTAATTGATTTCTCTTTTTTAATACCGATTTGTATATGAACTTTATAGTGCTAAATTTTGCTATTTTAGTTAGTAAATATTAATGTTTTAGCAAAACATCAAGCTACTTTTCAATTTTTTAAAGCATCTCAAACTTGCTCTTAGGGTTTCTCAAATTCAAATCAAATATTGGATCAATTTGAATTTGATCAAATCAAATTGACCCTGATTTGAATTTGATTTGATTCAAATATTTGAATTTGAATTGATTTGAATTTGAATTTTTAATAGTAATTTTCAAATCATATCAAATATTTGTCAAATCAAATCAAATATGGCTATATTTGAATTTGATCAAATCAAATATAGTCAAATTTGAATTTGAATTTGATCAAATATTTGATTCAAATATTTGAAGATCAAATCAAATTGCAGAACCCTACTTGCTCTTATAATAATAAAGAACAAAAAAATAAACCAAAAAACTAATCATCTGAATTATTACTGATCAACAACAGTTTACTGTTACTAAGAATTAATATTTTAATAAGTTTATTAATTTTTTAATACCCATTATATAGTATTAACAAGACAAGCTACAAAAATTAATTATAAATAAGTTTAAAAAATAAAATAATTAATAATATTATAAGAACTTCTAAAAAAATTTTTTAACTACCAATATATAGATGTTCTAATATTTTAAAGCTTTTTTTGGTATTATGATTCATTATATTAATGTAAATTGGAAAATGCATTATTTTCTTTTAGATATAATTCTATTTACTAGTAGTAGGGCATACTAGGACAGAATTCCATAAATGTATCCAAAATAGGTTCCTTACCCTCTTAACAAGCTCTTCTAGATATATTTAATCATTTATCGAATTCAAGCTCTAAATTACGCTAGAACCAGATCCTGTTAACTTACTCACCTTACTCCTAAATTTGGGCTTCCAACTTTAAGGAGTACATAGTCTTTGTTAACGCTCTGGCTATGTTTTTAACCCCAAACAAGATAACAAAAAAATTATGCTATATTGCTTGCCCTTGAAATGAGCAGAGAGCACCAAGGACCGAAGTGTCCAAGTGTGCTTCTCTGTGGGCCCATTCAAGCCTAATATGCATACTATTTTCTATGTTATCCTAGAATTAATTCAAAAAGCGATTCATTACTATCTAGCAAAGGACAAAAAATGCTAAGTCCTACTTCATAAAGATAGGATTTAGCTGTTAAGGGTGAGACTTATCCGATCAGAGATGAGATTTAGCTATTAGGTGTGAGACTTATCCGATCAGAGGTGAGACTTATCTGATCAGAGGTGAGACTTATCCAATCCGAGGGGTGAGACTTATCCGATCAGAGGTGAGTCTTATCCGAGGTGAGACTTATCCAATCAGAGGTGAGTTCTAGCTTCTGAGCTTTATTACGCAATTTATTATAATATTGCATAACATAATATCCTCTAATATGCTCTGCATATCGTCCACAAGCTGTAGCTGTAGGCTTGCCACATTCAGTACAAGGGTAGCGCTTTTTACTTTTCCAATGATGATAGCAACCTTCTAGACGCATACAGGTTTTACCACAAATTTTACCAGAGTTATGAAGATAATTACAAGTATAAAGATTCACCATTTACTATATAAAATTCAAAATAATAGGGGAAAATAATTAATTAAAGAAAAAAGTCTGTAAAGGTATTATATAAAAATTTTCTTTTACAATGAGCACCCAAAACCAATTAGCCGAAACCAAGCCCACATACAAAGATGTCAAGCAAGCTTTAATTAATGTAATCAAAGCAGGCCTCTATTATAGAAAACCAAAAGATGGCAAGTTCATGCAAAATTATAAAGAAAGAATTAAAAAATTATGCCAAGCAGAAGTTCCAGAAGAATATATACAAAATTTGGTCATGACAATATTTCCCAATAAAAACAAATATAATGAAATTATGAATGACTACAAATCATGGTATAGGCGAGATCCAAAGATTCTTAATTCGATTATAGAACTATATAAACTATATTACAAATTAGCCCAAGACCACTTTGTTGACTAAGCCCAGATTGATAAAGAAACTGAAGAATTTATTAATTTATAAAAGACCAGAGGAACACCAACTTGAAGCATTCTACGAACATCTTTTATATTATAAAATTTTTAATTCGTAAGTACCCACTGAGGAGGTAATTCTATATCTTTTACAACTTGAAGCTCTTCTCTAACAAAAGACCGCTTCGGGCTATTGCTCTCATCATCTTCTAGCCAATACAAAATTGGCTGATTTTTTTGCACCAAAGCTTCACGAATATGATAAACTTGGGGAGACTAGTTCATATCAGTTGCTTGCTTAAAACCACCTTTCAGCTCTCCTGGTTCAAGTAAATATCTAACCAAAGTATTATAATCTAATTTAGACTCATTAAATCCTATAGGCCCATTGCGTAACTTAGAAGATGCTGAAATAATCTGATTCATTTTTATGGCTTTCGCCGGGGCCATGCCAATTAATCTAGTTACCGAATTATTAAGGTTATCAATAATTATATAAAGATTTTTTACCCAAGCTCTCGATCTTTTAGATATAGGTATTAATAAATCAGAGGCATCCTGTAACCAAAATAATTTTTCGGCTAAAGTACGATTAAATCTTTCGACAATACCTTGACTTCTATAAGATGTGCCAACCTTAATTTTAACATTATATTTTTCCATTAATTCTTTATAATCAGATTTAAATTCAGAACCGGGATCGACCATTAATAATTTAGGCCAAATAAGAGGACATTTGGAATTACTATAAACTTTCTTAAAGGCCTTGGCCACAGAATAAGCTGACCTATCAGCTAAAGGAACTGCCCACTTAAATCGTGAAGCCATATCTACTATACATAAGCAATATTTATAAGTTATATTATTAATTCAGTCATGGAGCATATAAAGAATATCTGCTTGATGGCATTTATTAGGAACTTGTATACTATTAAAAGAGGCTCTAGGAATAAATCTTGGCTGGGGTTTATGAATCTGATATAAAGCCTGTTTTTCAAGCCAATTACACACCTCATCTATAGAAAAATCATTAGAGAAGCTTCATACAATCTTTTTATGGTTCTTTGATAACCATTAGGATGGTAATAAATTTTACGCAAGGCAATAGATATATCTAGTTCACGAACATTTCCAGAATCTATTTGTATTATAGGAATAGACAACATTTTGAGCCGGCTTGCTTGTGAGAAAAAATGGGTAAAAGAATCAAAAAATTTAAAGGTGCTTTATTAGCAATACAAGATTGGGTCTGCAAATTACAATGGGATCTGGACTCAAAAGAGGATTATATTAATTATCTTGAAAAAGAAATCTCAATTCGGAATGAGGAGCTAGACCCATTAAGATTAGAAATTTCTAATCTTAAAGAACAGTTAGAAAAGACACTCCAAAATTCTATAAATCAAGGGAATTATATAGATTATTTAGAAAAACGGTTAGCTATTTTTCAGGATGAAATAGACTGCTTTTCTAGCAAACTCGAAAAATTATATATAGAAAACAATTTTCAAGATATGGCACAACAACCAGGATCCTCCCGAACATTATCTCTTCCTGAAAATCAAGCCACAATCCAAAATAATAGAATTCGGCGAGAGATTGATAGCATTAGACAATATTTTCAGAGTCCAATTACAATAGCACCTACAATAGATGGCATTGAAGATTATCTTGATATAATTTCTGATGCCAGAAATAGGTTTGAGAGATTGGTGCTACAAATATATCCACGAGCAAATGCCCGAGCAATCAATGCCGAAAATCGAGTAGCGAATTTGCAGACCCAGATAATAAATTTGCAAACCCAGTTAGCCAATCCACAGACCCAGTTTGCCAATTCACAAACCCAGTTAGCTACGCTTCAAAATGACTATGATCTTCTCCACCAGGCCTATGAGGCCCACAGAACACGGCATAATATATTCAAATCTCGAGAACTTGATGGGCGAATTACAATCCGTACACAAAAAAGACGGATATCAGAATTGCTTATAGAAAGCTTTGCATTAAAATTGAGAAACAGACAGACCTATCACCAATTACAAAATAAGTGGGGCAAGTGGAAAAATTGGGCCCGAAATTCAGAACAATTAATTAATAATTTAAATCAACAAATTTTTGTGCTACAGAATAATAATATAGCAAACATGGCAACCTTAACAGACGTTATGTCTTCATTATCCCCATTGATGGCTCAAATTCCCCAATATATAGGTCAGGAACCTCCTGACGAATATTATAATAGAGTAGTACAAGTTTTTTCATATGGAAGTACATTGGCTATTGCTGGATTTAATGATGCCGTAAAAGCTGAAATTTTAAAATCTAAAATGTCTAGTAAATATACACCTGTCCCAGCTGAATACCCTGCAGGTACAAATATTGATACTCCAGCACGATTTTTAGCTTGGTTACGGCATAAATATCATGAAGAAACAATAGGATCACGCAATGCCTCTTTATCCAGATTAGCACAAGAAAAATTTAACCCCACTGACACTCCCCAAACCTATGAAGACAGAATTCGTCTATTATTATTACAAACACCGAATAATAACCAGGACGCATTGGCTATATTATGGACTCACTTACCTGATGAATTATTTACAAGAGTAAAAATAACGAATCCAGCAGATATAAATGCTTTCTTTATATCTGTTAAGGACACATGGCTTGAGCGAAAACCTTCTACCTTTACATATAATGGGGTTAATAACAATTCATCGGTTCCTATAATTTTATCCAATACAATACCTAGTGAAAATTTAACTATATATAAAAAAGCGTATAACCATTTAGATTTGATAGCCCAAAGACTGGGGTATTCTGACGAAGCATCTAGAGATCCGGATGCTTTAGAAAATTTTATCGAAGAAGAATTATATAAAAGATTAGGCTATGCGAATTACAATATACAATCAAAAAAATTATATGCTACAAAAAAGCCTATAGCTAAAAAATTAACAAAATCAAAGAAAATAGAAAGATACTGTTCTATTTGTGGAAAAGCCGGCCATACAAAAAAGAATTGCCCCAAAGTTAGAAAGACTAAAAAGATTAATAATATTACTAGCTCCCAATACGAATATATAGACCAAAGCCAATCAGAAGATGATATAGAGTATATAATTAATGAAAGCGACCAAGAAGAAAGTAGCCAAGAAGAAAGCGACCAAGAAAATAGTGAGATTGAGTCTAGAGAAACTAATTGTTTTAATATAAAAAAAAAAACAGGGTTTCTAAGTCTTCTATAAAAAAGAAATCCAAAAAACTAGTAAAAAAAACTATTAATGAAAATCAGATATTTTTAGAGTCGGTTAAATATATTTTAACAAGATATATTTCTCAATGCCCTAAAGAAATTCTAACAGAAATATATACGGATCTTAGTAAATTATTCCCCGAAATGAAAGACTCATTTTATTCATATCATTCAAAAAATTGTACGAATAAAGAAGTAGCCAAAGTATGGGAAAATATAATAAAAAAGTATCAATTTATTTTAGAGCCATTTTTCCTCGCATGCTCAGAAAAAGATATGCCGGCATATTTGACTTCAAGCAATTATTGTGAGAAGATGGGAGGGTATTCTTCCTCGACAAAGTCGAGCACTTCGTGTCTAAATTATGCTATAAAACAATATCAAGAAGCCCAATTATATCGAAATTGGCTTGACCCATTAAAAATAAACTTTTTGCAAATAAAAGAACCCAATAACTATGCTACGATTTTATGTAAAGTATATGATTTAGAAATACCCCATGCATTACTCGATACGGGTTCAGATGGGTCACATATTTCTGAAAATATCGCAAACCATTTTATAAAATATTTTGGGCTAAAAATAGATAGAAAAAAGGTTTATAGACTAACAGGGGCTGTTGGCGAAAAACAATCTGTTGGGACCTTTTCTGACATACCTGTTACTATAGGTATTGGAAATAATACCTTAACAATTTCAGATGAGTTTTCAGTTTTACCAACAGAAAAAGATAATAATGGCAATGATATATCATTATTTATTCTTGGCACTAGATGGCAACATCGGGCTGGCTGGGAACCTATAGTAAAGGGTGAGTTTACAGCATCAGCTAATGGAAAAAGAATTACTATTCCACTTTCAGTTTATAATAAGGGAGAAACCAATATCCTAATAAAAAAAAATATATAAGTTATAATGAACTTGAAAAAATGTTATTTGATACTCTCAATGCTAAAGAGGTTCTCAATGAGGTATGTGAGAAGTTTTTATCATTCTATGATGAGCTGGATCTTTTACTTAGCTAGTATATGCAGATATTTGGCTATATTTTTTTTATCACGAATAGCTTCTTTTTCATAAAATGCATTTAGATCTCTACCTTCTTGTGATAAATCATGAGCCGGCTCAGGCAGAATTAGTTTGCTAGCCAAATTTTCTTTTTTTGAATCATGAGCCGGCTCAGACAGAATTGATTCATTAACCAAATTTTCCCTACCTTCTCATAATAAATCACTCGAAGGCAAAATTAGTTCGTTAACCAAATTTTCCCTGCCTTCTCTTTTCAAATCCCCGCCTTCTCGTGATAAATCACTCGAAGCCAGATACATCGGTAATCTGGATTGGCAATCCAGATTTATTTTTTCGAGCTTGTGAGAAAAAATCGGTTGATCCCAGGCAACCCTATTTTTTTCTTCGCCTCTCCAGATCTGATAAATACGTTTTTGTGATATGCTATATTTTTCTTTTAGCTCATTTAAAACTTTAGACCTTGGTCTATCATTACGGTATTGCATAATAAAATTATAATCAGCTAGTGATAAAGAAGGAGCATCACATCTTATGCGTTGCCTAAGCATGATAGTATTTTTTTTTATATCTAATATATTATTTCAAAATAATTTATTAAATAGAATGTATATATTATATTGGATATACCGGATATATTGGATATACAGAAAAAAAATTTAGAAAAAACTAGATAAATAGGATATATATATTATACTGGATATACTGGATATACCAAATATACCAATTATACAGGAAAAAAATTTTGGATGAACCGGATAAATAAAATATATAGGAGGTTCCAGATAAATATTTCATATATTTTTTAAAATCTACATAGTTGGCATTTTCGAAGATTACAACAAATCTTGATTTTATTTTTTATTCTGTCTGTCAGTTCTATCCAGGTTTTTAAAGTTATGGGATTTGGTCTAGACTCTATGTCTTCCGAGGACGGTGCATGCAATGAAGTGGTTGTAAAGCTATCTGTCGAGAAAACTGTTAACTTTTCTAGATCTTGCGGTTCAAGCTCTTGTATAGAAGCTCTTTCTGCTAGATTCCCGCCTTCTCTTGATAAATTACTCGAAGGCAGAAAATAAGTGAACCCCTTTATTGATTACTAGATTTCTTTTTTTGAGCTTGTGAGCCGGCTTCTCGTGATAAATCTGTTTTTTCCGCAAGTTCAAAAAACATTTATTTCTGAATTCTCTTTTTTTGAATGAAATGAGAAAAAAGGAAAATATAAAATGTTTTGGGGTATTGGATTAGTAAACATGTCTATTTGAGCCGGTTCACTTGTGAGAAAATAGGCTTATTTATATAGTTTATTTTTTACAACTAACCCTTTTTATATAAAAACAGTTTCGGATTTGCTAATCTATTTATTCATAAATTGATTAGTATGGGCCAAAAATAAATCGATCTACTAACAATCACAAGCTATTGATTAAAAAATCTAAACATGCATGTCGGGCACAGTAGTCCTGCTTTTTTTGTATGAGAAAGCCTCGCAAGCTCGAAAAAAATATATTGATAACAAATATATTTTAACTATTTATATCTGGCTGAGCCGGCTCACAAGTATTGCAAGAAGGCAAGTCTGAATCTGATAGTATTTTGCCCAACTCAAGATCGGTTTGCTCTTCTATATAATTCTCTATCCAGTCTATAGTCTCTTCTAACGATTTTACTATCTTTTTTAACTTTTTATGCTGGGAATAATATTCACTTAGTCTTGCTTGGTGATTATATATTTTACGTACCATTTTTTAGTATTATATATATAGATATTAAATATCTTAAAAAAACTAATTACCGAGGTGGGACACCATGTCACCAGGGCACAGTATCCATGTTGGGTAGAGTCTGGACAAGCTTGTCCAAGCTCATCAAAATTGAGCAGAAGCTGAATTAGTATCCGGTTAAATTTATCTCCTGAAACTTATATGGTAGAGTCTGGACACGGTGTCCGGGCTTGATTTAATTGCGCAGAAGAAATGGCGCAGTATATTTTTCTAACTGCCAAGCTGGGACACCATGTCACCAGGGCGCAGTAGTCACATGATATTGTGACCTGGGGGTCACGTACTACCAACTCAAATAATAATACTGCCTTTTCGTGATAAATCACTCGAAGCCAGAATTAATTTGTTATCCAAATTTTCTCTTTTCGAATTTATGAGAAAAGAGGCTTGCAAGCTCGAAAAAAAAATATATTGATAACAAATATATTTTGACTATTTATATCTGGCTTCGAGCAAGCATTGCAAGAAGGCAGTGAGATTATTTTAAGTTAGTATATGGTCTGCTATATATACAGTATTACTAGTCTAGTTTATGGCGATGAGTTAGATATGTGAGACGTATATTTGTTTTAATACTTCTCTGGGAGCTTGGCTCTTATAGCTCTTTTTTCGGCCTTTTCATGGGGTATACCAGCCTTGACCATATTCTTATAAGCTTTATTATGCCAATGAAAATATGGCAAAGAGGTAATCCCATCTGATAGAATCTAGCGCTTAGTGTCTATTGGACATAGGGCCTTCTTTTCTGATTCGACCAAAGATAATATATGATCTTTTGATCAGATGCCTATATTTTTGGAATAGAATACCTCCTTACCGAATAGACAGTCTCAATAAACTTGGGTCATTGGATCGAAGACCTCAGTGTTGTCTACCGGATCCTCTAGTAGAGTTCCACCTAAAGATTGGAAATATGTATCGGTAGCCATTTCATTCATACCCTTTTTGCTTACTCCTTTATGCTTAGACTTTGTAGACTTATCTGCTAAGACATAGTGGTATGACTTGGCCCGGATATGATAAGATTCTGTAATCACATTGCCTAGAGTCTCATCTTTAAAAAGCCCAATAGTCTTAGAATCATTAAGATCAAAAAGGTCCAGTTGCTCTGCTATGTCTTTATAGATATCCTCAGTCTCAATTTGAAATATATGAGTCTGTATCCTTATATCCGAGCTAGGCATTATTACCATATCTCTCTTTTACATATCCATACCAAAAGCAATACATGTGAAGCTTGCTAAGGCCCAAGACTGATGCTCTGACAATAATAGGCTTGTTAAGAGTTACAGTGGCCTTTCCCATATGTGCTCCTACAAGTGTATTTTCCAGCTGTCTGGCATATTTAAAAGAGGGTTTATGGATCTGCTTAATAAATTTCTTTTCGTTTTGCTCATTATTCATAGCTATGAGCTTGATGTCTTGGCATTTGCGAACATTTTCCATAGTTTTGCCATATACCGAATTATTCATAAGCTTAAAGAAATCTTTCTCAAAAGCATTCTTAGCGCTTTGTTGCTTTTCTGTATTAAAAGCTATAGGGTGCGAGCCAGTTAGTTTGATCGAATGATAAGATTTCTATTACCTCATCAACTATCATACCCAATTTTATGTAATATTGGAGTTCTTGGTAATGGATAACATAATCTTTTCGTGGACCAAGATGGGGAACTAATTTTTTTGTCGCTAAAAACCGTTCTCCATCCAAGTTATCTACAAGCTCTGAGGTATAGGGACACAACATATCTTTACTTACAGCCATATTTTCTACGGCTAGGGGTAAATCACTCAAATAGTCATGGGTCTTTAGAGGAAAATGTGCTTTAATATTTAGGAAATAACCTCGTGGAGAATTTGCCTCAGTATTAAGAATCTTTTCAAGATATTTTTTTTGCTCATTTGGATTATCTTCAAGATATTTACAGCTTACCTCCCATTGATAATTTCCAATAGGCAGATACTGACTCATGGCCCAGCCATAAAGATTATTTGCATCGACATATGAGATCCATGTTGTTGGTTTAGATGGGTTAAAGGCCTTACCCATCTTAGGATTATTTGCTTTGAGATAGCCCTTACAAGCCATAGCTATCCCACCACGCTTAGCCTTTTCTATGAAATCATGCATAGCCATGTCTGTAAAGAGTCCAATCTTAACTTCTGTCATTTTAAGCATGGCACCCAAGCTAAAGCTGGTGCGGACAAATAGTGGCTGGGATCGAGCTCATAATATTGCATACATGTCTTTCAGAATTGGGTCCAGATATCTGCCAGGCTAAGTACGTCAATTTTAAGATAGAGATCATGATACTCTCCTAGAGTCTTACAACCAAAAGTTTTCCATACTTTTTGGGCGTAATGATAGTCATCTTGTGTGATCTTACCTTTAAGAGTACTATGAAACTCATGAAAAAGAGGAAGCTCTGTTTCTTTAAACCTATCTTGTGAATCGATATAGTCATAAGAATAAACTTCTTTATGACTTGCTAATGAAATTTGATCTTGAGAATAGTCTTTAAAGTGCCAGCTTGTAATAGGGTGGTTGGTACCCAAATTTTTCGTAAGATTTGCCAAGCTATTATTCATAAATTGCATGCTATCTATATATTTTAGCTGACCTACCTTCATAGACTTGTATCGCTCAAATGTTTCGGCTATGACTCTGATTTGGTGAGCATTAACAGATTGCCTGACAGATTCACAGATAAATGAGAGTCATAGCCTCAGAAATTGTGAAAAATAACTGGAATAGGCGTCTTCCATGCTTCGATCTGAAGCTCAAGATTACAGGTATTGTGAGCTGGTCCTCAAAATTTACCTGTAATATGACAGTGGTCCCAGACCTTTTTGTCTCTAGATTTTGCTTTATTAATATCTTTAGTTATCTTGAAAATTTGTGTTGGTAAGGTCTTATAATCTTCTGAATTCTTTAAGGCTTCTTTTAGCTTTTTATCAAGCCACAATGCCTTCTTTTTTAAGCTTTTGACTTTATTGCTATCTATAGTGAATTTACCTTTGCAGATCCAACAGATATCTGTTTCGGCAAATTTTTTATTGTCTTCTTCAGTCTCAATTTGGTCATGCTTAATAGCTAAGACCTTATTAATTTCGACCAACTCCTTATCAATTCTTCGGACAAATTCTTGTGTAGCATTTTCGCCTCGATATATAAAAGGCCCCCATACATCTCCAGTATCTATCCAATGAACTAGATAACAAAAGCTATTGGCTTTTTGCTCGGCAAGTTTTCGCATTTGTCCTCCATATTCTTCGTTGCATTTCTTGTTGTCTGCCTCGNATGAACTAGATAACAAAAGCTATTGGCTTTTTGCTCGGCAAGTTTTCGCATTTGTCCTCCATATTCTTCGTTGCATTTCTTGTTGTCTGCCTCGAAGTCAGCTATAATTACACATGGGGCATTAATCATCCGGGCATGATTTTTAAACTTTTCAAAATCATTGACATCTTTGATAGATAATTTGACTTCTTGAGTTGCTTCTCCCAAATCGAAACAGTGCTCTCGATGATGATCTAAAGCCTTTATTGTAGAAAAACTTTGAGTGCATTTTCTACAAATATAACTTTAACAATGATGAGTGGTATCTCTAAAAACTAGCCCATTTATATTCTTAATCCAAAGAAAATGGTTTTTTTGTCTGTACTTGTTATCCTCAGATTTGGTAATATCTGTAAGAGCTAAAAGGTCAATAATATGGCGTCTTTTATAGTTTTTGCTAGCTATTACTGCTTTAGGGGTTCCTGTTTCTTCTTTCCATTCCCAGACATTGATAGAGATATCCGGATTCATTTCCTCAATCTTGTTAAATATACGGGAACAAACTGGAGTAGGCATAGAAATTCCATCAAGCTTAACTTTATCTAAATAGGGCTTGTATTTTGTAGCTCGAAAGATTCGTTCAAGATGTTCTGTATATCCATCCTGATAAGCAAAGTATGCCCTTGAAGATATTTTTCAGATAATGTATTGGTTTCTGGATCGACTAAACCTTTATTATCTTGATTAATAGTGCACTTTGTATTGGCGAGCTTTTTAGGAGTAGGAATATAGGAACCTTCATTAGTTCGACGGTAGGTATAGGATTCAATAAATATATTTTCTATTCTAAGAAGAATTTTATCGGACTCCTCTTTTAAGTGATTCTCAATTTGTATATCAATTTCGCCTACAGATTGAATTAAATATGGGTCTATATCATTTTCTGAAAAAAGAATATGTTGTTTTCCTCTATGATATAAATGGGTCAGACTAAGTTCATAATTCACTTGGTCCATAGCATCACCTTCTCCTTTATATTTATGTGCTTTCTATAACTAATGATGTTTTTATTTGATCCTTTTTGTAGAGCTCTTCTTTGAGTATATTGGTAATTGCTTTGCGTATTGAGGCCATGAGTTGGAGCATATATGGGGCATCAGCATATGCTGTTTGATTGTCTTGCTGTTTATTAAAAGCATATGCTGGATTATTGTCTGCTGGAATTTTTCCTTCCCACACGGACATATTTTTGAGACTTTTATGTGGTCTGGCTGGGTCATAACTTTTTTCCACAAATACTATATCATTCTCTTGGACTTTATTCTGCTCAGAGGATATTTCTTCTCTATAGGCTTGGGTCGCCGGGCCTGGGCCGGCTTCTTGAACTTGGGCCCCTTCTTGAACTTTGTTCTGTGAAGGAGAGGCTTGGATTGCTGAGTTTGAACCAGATTTAGAAATGAGAGGTAGCCCCAGATTGGATACTTGGGTTCGGGCAAATGGTATATTGCATTGATTTTTTTTGCTTTTATAATGCTTGCGAAGTTTTTCTGGTCTTGTAAAAGTATATCCACAACAAGCACATGTACGATTTTTTTTATCACTTCTAGGCATGATATTATTAAGTCTCACCTGTTAATATATTGGGTAAACTTTTGTTTAAATAAAAATATTTATCCTTAATTAATATATTATATTGGTCACTTTTTATAATATATATAGTTTTATTTAATTAATTTTTTGGGCTCAGAAGCTAGAACTCACCTCTGATCGGATAAGTCTCACCTCGGATAAGACTCACCTCTGATCGGATAAGTCTCACCCCTCGGATTGGATAAGTCTCACCTCTGATCAGATAAGTCTCACCTCTGATCGGATAAGTCTCACCCCTAATAGCTAAATCTCACCTCTGATCGGATAAGTCTCACCCTTAATAGCTAAATCCTATCTTTATGAAGTAGGACTTTGCATTTTTTGTTCTTTGCTAGATAGTAATGAATCGTTTTTTGAATTAATTCTAGGATAACATAGAAAATAGTATGCGTATTAGGCTTGAATGGGCCTGCAGAGAAGCACACTCGGACACTTCGGTCCTCGGTGCTCTCTGCTCATTTCAAGGGCAAGCAATATAGCATAATTTTTTTGTTATCTTGTTTGGGGTTAAAAACATAGCCAGAGCGTTAACAAAGACTATGTACTTCTTAAAGTTGGAAGCCCAAATTTAGGAGTAAGGTGAGTAAGTTAACAGGATCTGGTTCTAGCGTAATTTAGAGCTTGAATTCGATAAATGATTAAATATATCTAGAAGAGCTTGTAAAGAGGATAAGGAACCTATTCTGGATACATTTATGGAATTCTGTCCTAGAACTCCCATTTACGCCCTACTCTAGTAGATATAGCCAATGCTATTAACAATCATCTTGCTAAATTTAATATTAAAAAACCTTAGTACAGTGCGGGACAGCAAGAGACATCCAATCTATATATATAGACGCCAATTTTGGGTGCTTATATAAGCAATTCTGATTGGCTAATTTTTGTATAATTGATTTTGATTGGTTAAATCCTATATATGTGATCTTTTTTTTAATATTAAATGCCAATTTTTGAACTTATATAAACTTTAACCTCTTATAACTTCTTCAAAACAAAAAATAAAAAAAATCCTTTGACAGAAATGTAGTTTATCTAAAAATTTATCAATTTGTCAGAGGGATTTTTGATTTAACTTGTTTTAAAGAAGTTATAACACTTAAAGTTTTCTTAATAGACGTTGGATTCTCTTGCTGTCCCGCACTATAATTACAACAAATAATGAATTTGCTATAATTGTTTGTAAAAGGCTAATTATCAGTCATTCGATTTGTTATACTAGGACACCAGACATCTAGCACAGTAGTTATACTTTATTCTTTTAACAAAACCCTCCAAAATTTGAGAAGTAAAAAAACAGTTTTTGACAATTATCTTGGTATCCAATAGTTCAATTTGAATAAACTTTTTTTAAAAATAAAGCTCTTAGTGAGGTGCATCTAACAAAAAAAGTTTATTCAATTCTAATTACTGAATCAGAAATTATTTAAGTAAATATAGTTTTGTTATTTTTAGCATATTAGATTAAAATTGGTCAAAATCCAATTATGATCTATATAGGAAATGTTTGGGGTCCTGTTATTAAAAAATATATATAAAATTACTATAAACTTTGAAGAAATGATATTCTAAAGTCTATATATTGATTTAAAATTTAATTTTCAGAAATATAGAACAAGAAAAAAAGAAAAAGATAGTACAAAAATCAGATTAAAATTTTCAATTTTGTACAAACCAAAATGTAACTTTGCTAAAAACAAATATTTTCTAATTTTAATTAAATAAAATATATAAAATTATGCCCTAAGTAGGTTACTTTGAAAAAAAATAGGTTATCTATATACTAAAGTTAAATTTTTTGGTTTCAATATAAACTATTTTTTTTTTATTAGGTAACCTACTTTGGGCCCTTAAGCAAAGTTGTTTAGCATGTGATTTTACTCAAAACAAAATTGTAGTATATTTTTTTGAACCTTTTACTAAATAAAAAATAGAGTTAAAGTTTAGAAAAAATTTTTTTTTAAACTTTAACCTATTTTTCACTTAGTAAAAGGTCCAAAAACACGCATAACTTTATTTTAAATAGAATCATATACCAAACAACTTTGTTTAAGGGCTCTAAGTAGGTTATCTAATCTTATATTAAAACCCTAAAAATTTTAACTTTAGTACATAGATAATACATTTTCTTACAAGGTAACCTACTTTTATTGTCTAAGTAAAGTTGTTTAAAGTATGATTTTACATATATTTATTATTTTAAAATTGGAAAATATTTGTTTTTGGTGAAGTTATATTTTTATTTTGTACAAAATCAGCAAAATTTTAATCTGATTTTTGTACTATCTTTTTTGTCTTCTCTTGTTCTATTTTCTGAAAAATTTAATTTTAAGTTAATATATAGACTTCAGAACATCATTTTTTCAAAGTTTATAGTAATTTTATATATATTTTTTTTATAATTTTATATATGAAAAATTTATATGTAACAAATTAGATGACAGTTATACAAAGACTATAGTATAAATTTGATAATATTAGGTTTTTATATTACTGTTGTACAGCTTATATGCTCAACTTGGCTACAAAACAAGAATTAGAGATAGCTGATTCTTTTATAAAAAAGGTTTAAATTTTAATATCAAAAATCAAAATATCTATTTGCCTTAGTGATGATTTGTACCAACTTAAAAGAATTCTATTTTAAAGCTAAATTAGATTTTAATACAAGATAGAATAGTACCTACTACATGTTATTAAAATAGGAACAGTTTTTTTAATTATTTGTCATAAATCATTTGTTGATTTTTGTTCTGTATCCAAGTATTAGTAAGCAGCAAAGTTTAGAAGTAAAAAAAAATTATACTAATAATTGAATTCTAGTATAATTTCTGAAATCATTTTTTAAAAAATATAATACTATTGATGTTATATTCTTTTAAAAAAATAATTTTAAAAAATTGTACTATAACCTAAGAGGAGTACTATTTATCATCTGATTTTTTGTTACTAAAAGGCTACTCTTCTACTTCTATCTGATCATAAATAACTGCAATTTGATTAGCTAAAAATATTAAAATTTTGATAACTTTTATACTTAAATATTAAATAACATTTGAACTAGTAATTCATTTTGGTTAATTTTACTATAAAAATGTTCATCTAAATAAAACAATTTTAATGAGCCTAAAATTATCAAAAATACAATTACAGGATTCAAAAATTGTTATAGATTTGTATTTCTTTATTATATAATTTTTGTGTATATTCAAAAAGAGGAATGTATTTGTCGCCCCCCTGCGACACAGTTTTTTGTCACGGGTTTATTTATAGCTCAAAACTTTACTAAGATAATACCTATTGCACTTCTAACAAAAAATGATCCTCTCGCAAACCCTGACCCTAACTCTAACTCTAACTTTACTTTAATGCCTTATTGCCCGTGACAGTCATGGGGGTGACAAATGCATTTTTTCTATTCAAGATTATTATTAAAAATTTTATAAACTTTAATATTAAATAACTTTTAAACTAGTAATCTGTTTTGGATAATTTTCTACTAAAATGCTCATTTCAATGAAATAATTCTAATGAATCTTAAATCTTTAAATTTTAATCACAGTATCTCAAGATTATTATAGATTTGTGTTATTTTAATCTAAAATATATTAAATTAATTAAAAACAATACAAATTTATAATGATCTTAGGATTCTGTGATTAGAATTTAACAAGTTTAGATTCATTAAAATTTTAAGATGAGCATTTTGGTAATAAAATTATTCAAAACAAATTACTAGTTTAAAAGTTATTCAATAGTTGATTTTATAAAATCTTTAATAATAATTTTTGGCAAGAATACAATATTAATCTATTGCTATATAACTCTTATAGAATTGACCAATCATTTAAGAGATTGGTAATTTTATAAATAATTTGTTTTTTTTGGTTTTTTTTTTAACACAAATATATTTTTTTAAAGCTATTGTTGGAGCTATTGTTGGAGTCATCACTGGAGCCATTGTTGAATTATAGTTGGAGCTATAGTTGGAGCTATAGTTGGATCCATAGTTGGAGCCTCAGAACTATTTTGAAGTTGCATAAATTTCTTGTTACTTTGGTGATTCAATAGGATTTTTCCATTAAGTTTTTTCATATTTGGTATATTTTTCTTCATTGTTTTCATTAGTAAATTTGTTGGTTTGTTAGTAGGTTCTTTATCATTTTTTGTAAATTCTTTTTTGTTATTTTTAGGATTCTGCAATTTGATTTGATCTTCAAATATTTGAATTAAATATTTGATCAAATTCAAATTCAAATTTGACTATATTTGATTTGATCAAATTCAAATATAGCCAAATTTGATTGGATTTAACAAATACTTGATTTGATTTGAAAATTACTATTAAAAATTCAAATATTTAAATCAAATCAAATTCAAATCAGGGTCAATTTGATTTGATCAAATTCAAATTGATCCAATATTTAATTTGATTTGAATTTGAGGAACTCCAGTCATTTTTTCTTGTTTTTTGTGGGCTCTTTAGGGCTTTTTATCATTTTTGTGGGTACTTTTAGTAAATTTATAATTTTTTGGTGTTAATCTTTATTAGTTTCAGTAGATTCATAAGAGGTTTTTATTAGAATTTTGTGAGTTTTTTTGTTATTTTTTGTTATATTTTTCTAAGAATTCTTTGTTGTTTCTTGGTGGATTCTTCTAGTATTTTTTTTTTTTGTTTTTGGGCCAAGTTATTTTTTATTTGTGTTTAAGTTTTTATTAATGTTTTTCTGTCTTAGTAGATCTTCAATTATTTTTAGTTTCCTCTTCTATTTTTGCTTTTTTTAGGAGAGTGACAAAAATCAAGAGATTTTTTTTGGGAGAGAGGTGGTAAAAAAGTTGAAATTATATATAAGAACCTGACTATATATATATTAAAGAAAAGGGAGGAGAATAGGCCTCTGATAAAAAATAATCAGATGATTAATGACATGGCCCTTACTATTATTAGTGCTATTTTTGTCCTTATTCTTTCTTATTTTTTTGCCATTCTCATTTTTTTTGTTTTTTTTTTCTGTTTTTTTTTGTTTTTCTCATTCAGTTTTCTTTTTTGTTTTCTTGTTCTTTTTTTTCTTGGTTTTCTTATTCCATTTTCTTGTTGTGCCTATTCTGTTTTTTTTAGATTTTTAAAAAAAATAATAATTTAAATAAATTAATAAAAAACGATTAAATTAAATTAAAAAAATACTTCTAATAAATTATTAAATAAATTTTTAAAGAAATAATTTATACATCACACGTGCGATGTTGTCGCACTTGCTGCAGATCATAAAATCAGGTGTAATGTAAAATCAAAACAATTAAAACAACCCATTTTTTCATTGGATAGGGTTAGGGTAAGGTATAGATTGTGTGTATGGGCGAGAGGGAGTTTTATAGTAAAATTTTGCAAGGAATTTTTTTTGTTAGAATCCTAAAAGTAGTTTCATATACTCAATTTTAAGTTATAGATGATTTTTGACAAAACGAACGTTTGGTTTAAATTTTTTGATCATGTAACATTACACCTGATCTTGAAATTTGATTGGGAGAGTGACATATAAGGCGCATCGCATGGGGCAATGAATAAATTTACTCATTTTTAAATTAAATAAAAAAAATGAAATATTAAATAAATTAAAAGATTAATTGCTGATCTGGATAAGATTTGCAGAATTTTTATATTAGAATTTGAAGGAACTTACAATAATTACAATGTTTTTTATTATATACTGAAATCTTACAACCACCTTGTTTACATGGAATTATATAGTTATTTGATCATTTTTTAGTAATATATCAGTGTACACCAGGCCAATTTGAATAATATAATTACTATTAGATATGTCTCAATAAGTCTAAAACTTTCAATTAATTAACTTGAGCTGTTAGCTTAATAAAAAAATCTCTTACCATAGTGGTAGTTGTAAGATTTCAGTATATAATAAAAGTTTATATTGTACTTATCCCCAAAATTTACTATTGTCCCAATATAGTAATTCTGCAGATCTTATCCAAATCATCAATTAATTAAAAAAATTATTTAACAAAAAAATAAATTAGAGCTTAGAACTGGTTTATTTTTATATGTTAAATTCAGTTTTAATACTCTTTTTTAATAAAAATTTTTAAGTGTATTTGATCAAATTTGATTATATGGATCACTTGTATGTATCGAGTATATAATCATGTGTTCAAATTTGATTAGTCAATCACAAAGTCACCATGGTAACAGGTTGGCATAAAATAATATCTATATAATTTTTAATATATGCAAAAATAATATAATTAAAGCAATACAAATCTGTAATAATCTCTGAATCCTGTAATTGAATTTTAATAATTTTAGACTTGTTGAAATTATCTCATTGAAATAACATTTTGGTAATAAAATTATTTAAAATAGATTACTAGTTCAAAAGCTATTTAATATTAAAGTTTAAAAATTTTTAAAATTTTAATAATTTTAGCCAATTAAAAATTATTTGCTATTAGGACCTGATAATTTTTTAACCCTCTCTCTACACTAAAAATCAGATGATAAATTGTGCTTCCCTTAAGAATTTTTTTGAATTTTTAAATAGTAGTTTCTTAGACTTTGTATTTCTGTATTGTAATTGTATATTATATCCAAATGATTTACCAATTAAATTTAAAGATCAGATATAATATGCAACTTTATTTTGTATAATAAAATTTTCTAAAATTTGTAATATTAAAAATTTTAATATATCAACTTTTTGAGCTTTAATACAAAAATTTTTTGCAAAAATTATAGTATATACTATTACTTTGCTCTAATTTTTAATTTTAATCCAACTTAGAACTCTTTCCAATGATTACTAGTACTAAATTTTTCTAAAAGACCAATCTACAAAAACTATACAATTAATATATAAAATACTAAACTGGCTTTACTAAATAGTAACTAAAACAAGTGGCTATTTATTGAAAAACTAAAATACTGCAGAAATAAGAAATCTGGAATGTCTTTAGGGTGTATCCATAAATAACATTATACAAGAGGGGGTTAGATAAAAGATGATATTTTTCCCAATAAGTAGTGGGGGTCAAAAAAATATAACATAATTTTTTAGAAAAAATTGGCTAAAAACTAATAAATTTAATAATTTTGGTACCATTCGATTCGTCTTAATAAGAGGAGTTGAATAGTACCAATTTCATTTCATTAGATTGCTGGATCAAAAGTTATTGGCCAAATACTATTGGTTATATCCTTTCTTATAAAATTACTATATAACCAATAGTTTTTTGTGAATATCTTTTGATTCAGTAACCCAAATAACATAATTTTGGTATCATTGGATTCATCTCACTAAGATAAATCGAATAGTACCTAAATCATCCAAATCAGATTACTACGTCACAAGATATTTAAGTTTTTATAAAATTTTATATATAAATATACAGATTTTGAAAAATTTTTTTATATAGTAGGGGGTCAAGTGCTACTATGAGGGAGTACATAACGTTATTTATGGTTGCTCCCTAAACAGATTTAATAGAAAGTTCTTCTAGTTAGACTTTAGTACTATTGAACAAAAAAATAGTGAGTATAGACCCTAAAGTTTAGTTTTGAGATATAATATTATATATAGTATAACCTACCAACTCTTTTTTATTTGGTACCTCTCTATGCTTTTTTTTTTTGTTTTTTTAGTTTTTCAAAATTTTTACCAAAAGTAGAAATTCTAGCTTACTCTTTTCAAAAGATTAGTAGTGTTTATTTTTTTAAATTAAAAATATATTCCCAGATTAGAATTGGTATTGTTACAAGTAAGTTTGGTTGCTATATAAATAAACAATGAATTATGTATTGTAAAATCTAAAGAGCACATGAAGAAATTTCTTTCCTAGTTTTTAGTATTAGATATAGTTTTTTTTTCTTATATATATATGTTGTATGTCAGGTTAACTCTTGCATCAGATGAAATCTAATCTAAATTAGATAGAATTAGAATAAAATTATAGTAAAGTTAGAATTTAGTTGTTGCTGATTATTTAATACAAGTTAACTAATAGTTATCTGACATATGTCAAATTCAATTTGTTGCAAGTTTTAATCTAATGCACAATATATATAATACTATATTAGTTTGTAATATGACTATGCAGTATTATATAATTTTTATTGTCTAGTACAGGCTTAATAGCACTTTTATATGCTGTTTTTTTTATCTTTTCTTTAGCTTTTTTCTTTTTCTTGGATACATTATTAATTTTTTGTTTGTTTTTGGTTTTTTGTTTAGATAGTATTGTTTTGCTCTATTAATTTTTTTTCTATTTTTATACTTCTTTATAAGAAGCTTAAAGAAAAAGTTTTTAGAAAAAATAAATTATAAAAAGGTAGTTAATTGATGATCCTAATAAGATCAGCACTATTCCATATTGGAACAATAGTAAATTTTGGTGATAAATACAATATAAACTTTTTATTATATGCGAAAATCTGATAATCATGACTACAGAAGTAATTTTTTTATTAAGTTAACAGGACAAGTCAATTAATTGAAAGCTGTAGAGCTTACTGAGACACATCTAATAGTAGTTAAATCATTCAAATTGGCCTAGCATATGCTAAGATATCGCTAAAAAACAATTGGCTAACTATATAAAATTCTATATAAACAAACAAGAAATTTTATAGTCAGCCAATTGTTTTTTAGTAAGATCTTAGTAAATACTAGGCCAATTTGAATGATCTAATTACCATTAGATATGTCTTAGTGAGCTCTACAACTTTTAATTAATTAACTTGTGCTATTAACTTAATAAAAAAATTATTTCTATAATTATAGTTGTCAGATTTTAGCATATAATAAAAAACATAGTAATTTTCCCCAAATTCTAATATAAAATAATGCTAATCTTATTCGGATCAGTAATTAAGTACCTTGTTATATTAGAAATTATATATATATTCAATTGTATATATAGAGTGTCCCTAATTAAAAGGGTACATTTTTATATTTTTTAAAAAAATGAGGTTTCGTTAGCAAGCTCTGAGCATGTCCCTTTCATTGTTATCTATAATTAAACTTTTTAAAAAAAAACATAAATTTACTATATAACTTTGAGCTAAGATTCTTTTAAATCTTACTTATTAACTTTAAATTAAATTTTTCAGGGATATAGAACAAGGGGAGAAGAAAAAATTGAGCTTAAAAATTAAATTAAAATTGTGCCAATTTTGCACAAAACGAAAATGTAACTTCGCCAAAAACAAAAATTTTTGATTCTAAGATTATAAGTGTATGTAAAATAATGACCTGAACAACTTTACTTAGGCGACCTAAGTAGGTTACCTTGTAAGAAAAATGGGTTATCTATGTACTAAAGTTAAAATTTTTGGGGTTTAAATATAAAACGTTTTTTTTGATTAGGTAACCTACTCTGGGCCCTTAAGCAAAGTTGTTCAGCATGTGATTCTACTTGTTTTAAAGTTACCACACGTCTTCTCAGACCTTTTACTAAGTGAAAAATGGGTTAAAGTTCGGAAAAAAATTTTTTTTCTAAAAAATTTAAAAAAAATTTTAAAAAAATTTTTTTTTCAAACTTTAACCCCATTTTTCACTTAGTAAAAGGTCCAAGAAAAACGCGCGACAACCTTGAATTAAGTAAAATCACATGCCAAACAACTTTGCTTAAGGGCCCAGAGTAGGTTACCTAATCAAAAAAAAATGTTTTATATTTAAACCCCAAAAATTTTAACTTTAGTACATAGATAACCCATTTTTCTTACAAGGTAACCTACTTAGGTCGCCTAAGTAAAGTTGTTCAGGACATTATTTTACATACACTTATAATCTTAGAATCAAAAAATTTTTGTTTTTGGCGAAGTTACATTTTCGTTTTGTGCAAAATTGGCAAAATTTTAATTTAATTTTTAAGCTCAATTTTTTCTTCTCCCCTTGTTCTATATTCGTGAAAAATTTAATTTAAAGTTACTATAGGTTTCCGAAAATAAGCTACCTCCAAAAGAAGCTATCCCCGAATTTTCAGAAAAATTTTTAAAAAAATTGTTAACAGTCGCTACATATAAAACTTTTTTTCTACTATGTAAACTTCAAAAGGTCGAATAACTAAAGTTGTTTAGCGAAAACGAAATACATCTACAGTAAAAATTTCATGGCATTTGGACAACTTTTTACTAGTAGGTTTTTCAATTTTTCGAAAAATTTAACAATCTAAAAATAAGCTACCCTACGATTTTTGTGTAACTTTTTGGCCAAAAAGGTAGCTTATTTTCAGACAAATACGGTAATAAGTAAAAGAATCTTAGCTCAAAGTTATATAGTAAATTCATATGTTTTTTTAAAAATTTTAATTATAGACAGCAATTTGATTTATTTTAAGAAGACATGTCCTGGGCCTGTTAGATTTATATAAATTTTAACAATAATTGACTTTTTTTTAATTATAAATAAAAGTTGATTTATATAATAAAAAATCAAAATAATATAAAAAGAAAATTACATAAGGCTATGTAGAGCCAACATGTAAGGGGTGTGCCATTTATTACGTAATATTTTTTACTTAGTAGCCACCTCTACCCATGTATGGTGTGATTATTTTCTCTAATTTTGATTAATTAATATAATATATAGATGTGATCACTACTTTTGACCATGTATCCATGGTAAAAATTACGTAATAAATGGCATGCCCCTAATGAGATTACCTAATAGTTACCTGATGTCTTTAACTAATCAATATTGTAAAATTTAATTGATTCCGAATTAGTTTAAAAATCAAACCAAATAATTAAACACAAATATCTTAAAATAAAATATATGTAAAAATAGGCCCTTTTAATTAGAAATATCCCATATATACTCTTTAATAACAAATATTAATATAACAAACATACTTGGATACTATTTGGGCAAGCCAGATATTATCTATTTAAGAATTTAGATAATCAGTTTTATTATATTATATGAGTTAATTTGTTTATCTAATAAAATGAAGCAATATTGTCAAAGAAAAAAATATATATTGTAAGAATGCTAGTATTTATTAGATAATATCTTAGAGTAGGGCAGTGTTGGGTTGGAACAGGAACAGGAACAATAGAAAGAACATTCCACTGACATTTCAGATATGTCTGCCAAAATGTTAATGCCCTGGGCAGTTAAAATTATAATAAGAGCTGCTTTGTTAGCCAATCAGGTCATTTGATAAGCCCTTGTACATTAGATACTATTATAGATATAGAACATTGTTCGGAACATGGAATGTCTGGAACTGTCAATTTTAATATAACAATATCTGAACCCAATACTGGGTAAAGGTCAAGCAAAATCTTACATCTTAGTTAAATTTGATTAGCTAAAATTTTAGATATAAATATTATCTGGTGGTAGAGATAAGCCTCTATAGTATAATAAATAGATATTAAATAATAAATATCAGCACCTAACAAAGTAATTAATTTTGATATTTAAAAACTTATTTAGATTTTAAAAACTATAGATTTCAAAAAAGCTTTTAATATTAAAATTAATTAGGTTCTTTTCAAAAAAGCTTTATATAAAGTTTAAAAACAAATTTACTTATCAATTATATATTTGGACTTATATAATATTTATATAGTAAATACTTAATAAAAAAATTTATTAATCTGTTAAAAAATATAGACATCTATATTTTAGTTTTTATTTATTTATTAAAAGTTTATAAGTGCTATATAAAATTTTAAAGAATCTATAATTATATACAAAAAAACTTTGTTAGATACTATAGTCTAAAAATCTTAATAACTATTAAATTTAATATTAATTTTTAGCACAATAAGGGCATGCTATTTATCATGTGATATTTTTTACTTAGTACTGTAGCTATTTCTATTCATGTATAGTGTGATCACGTTATCTAATTCTGATTGGTTAATATAATATATAGATGTGATCACTATCTCTGACAATATATTCATGGTAAAAATTATGTGATAAATAGCATGCCCCTAATTAAAAATTTAAAAAATTGCTTAATCTACTATTATTTTTTTACTCAAGAATTGAAAATTGTAAAAATTATTAGATTTACTATATTTAGCAAAATAATATACAGAGACATTATTTTGAATTCTGGCTCAAATTAAGCTTAATTTGAGTCAAATTCAAAATTACTCTTGTGCATTATTTCACAAAATATAGTAATCTTAATTCTTTATCTAATAATTAAAAATTTTAAAATTATCTAATCTAATATTAGTTCTTTATTTAGCAATTAATTTTAAAAATCACACAATCTAATATTAGTTTTTTGTTTACAATTAAAATTTTAAAAATAATCTAATTTAATATTAATTCAATTTATTGTGCTATCAAAAAAATATAGGTTTAACAGATTATTATATTATAAAAATTAGAGATTTTATAAATTTTAAAAAATTTTTAAACTTTTATTAATATAAAATAATTGCCAATTTAAAGTTTTAAAAACTTTTCCTAATTATTATCACAACAATTATACAACTATATTTTTTTGCAAACTGTAATAAATATTAATTTTTTGATCAATAATTAATAAATTTAAAAAAAGATCAATTTTTGTACTTCTTAAGTTATATTTGATATTCATATTTCTTAGCAAAATTAAAAATTTTTAAAACTTTAAATAAAAATATTTTAATATCTATTTAATCAAATTTGATAATTTTTTTTTAGAATTTAGATAAAAAAATTTTATTGAACTTGATCAAGTGGCTGTCAAGATATTCAAAATAAATTTTTATTTTGAACTTGATTAAGTGGCTGTCAAGATATTCAAAATAAATTTTTATTGAACTTGATCAAGTGGCTATCAAGATATTCAAAATTAAAAAAAATTAAAATAACTCTTAAACAAAAACTGTACTAAAATTTTTTCAAATTTAGAGCAAAGTTATCTTGACAATACTGTACTTAATCAAATTTGATAAACTTTTTTTATTTAAATTCTATAGATCTATAAAATTCAAAAAATTTTATTGAATTTTTGTAAATGATGCTAAGATATTTTGATTTAAAGTTAAAGAAAAATCAAAATGCTTATCAAAACAGAAGCTATCAATTTTTTTCACAATTTGAACTAGTAAGATAATTTTGTTCAAAGGTTTATAAAAATTTGATACAGCTTCTGTTTTAATAGATTGGTTGATTTTTTTTTTTAAACTTTGAACAGGATATCTTAATTTCACTTGACAAAATTTAATAAATTTGTTTATTTAATTTCTACAGATTTATAGAATTCAAATAAAAAAAATTTTTATTGAATTTGGTCAGGTAGTTGTTAAGATATTTTTATTTAAGTTTTAAAAATTTTGATTTTTGCTGAGGGTATGAATATCAAATGTGGGGGTACAGAAATCGGTCCCCATTTAAAATTCATATTTAATTAAAAAAAATAATATTTTCGTGCGAGTATATATAAAAGTTATGGATATATCTGTGCGAACAAGCTTTCAAAAAAAGCACAGGTTGTTACATAAGACCCATACGCTATATTAAATAAACATGAATTTGACACATGCACCAGTTACTTTTAATATATATTTATGTGTAATTTTATCAAAAAAATAGTACAAACTGATAAATATGTTGCTGTACAGTTCAGATACTCCAACTTTGCTTAGTGTGCTAGATTATGTTTCATAGCAAAATGATTACGTGAACTTCCTAAAAAAAAAAAAACAATATAAAGTTTTTTTTCTCGATTGTGTAAGGTCTTCTATTGAATCTAAGGACCTTTTTCCAAACCTTATTGCATGCTACACGAGCTAGTGATTGTACTCAGCCAAGAAAAAATGTTACTCGGTTAACCAACGTGAACCTGTAGGTTAACCAAGTAATTGATGGTTATACCCATATATAAAATTTCACCCATTGCACCCGAGTAAGTTTTTAAATGAGAATAAAATTAACGGATGAATTAATGCTTTCGCTTCGCCTTATAATGTACTCTTTGAATCCCACAACTTTTTTTTTTTTTTTTGCAAACTGATTGACCAATTTGCTAAAATTCGAGATATTATTAAAGATCTATGTTTTTGACGGATTCTTTTTCCTTATTTGTCTGTGCGGTGTAATTCTTTTGCCTTTCGTGCTTATATTGTGTAATATTATTTCTGTTTATATTTATGCTGTGTAATAGTTTCTACGTGAGATCGACAGGCTTAATTTCCTTCTAATTCCATAAAAGGAAATTTTTGTTTTTCATTTTTATAGTTACTTAGATATTGATCAGAATGGATCAGAACAGTTCAGAACTGATACGATTCAGATACTGATATGATTCAGGAACCTAGAAGTTACTATTGGTATGTTTCGTGTGTGCACAATGTCAAGTTGATGTGAATAAGAACTTTCTTGTTATTTTTTGAATGGTTTGGCCTTGATTTGTACTTTGTTTTTTATTTATTTGACTTTTTGCGCTTTTTTACTCTGGATTTTTTGCCAGTTTGATTAATTGATAATCAGTGATCGTTAAAGCTTGTAGCGAAAGACTTGAGGTAGGCATCTTTCATTTGTTAGTGATGTGTGCTTAATTGTTACATGATCGATGTTATGAAAATCACATTGGATATCAATGTTTGCATAATTTATAATATGTGATGATTAAGCAAACGTCACTGCTAGGTGCGAGATGCCCGTCTTTACAAGAGACTGTAGTGAAAGTTCATTAATTACTTCCATCTGAGTTATCCGTATTTGTATTATTAGCCAATAAAATTTTTTTAATTAATTAATTTAATAAATAAAAGCGCTGATAATTAATAAATCACTGGTAAAGATAAATTTTAAGGTAACGCTTTTTTTAGTTGGTTGGTTGTTGTTGGAGAAAAAAAGGCATGATTTGAATGCTACTTAACTTGATATCTAAACTGGCATTCAACACTATTACTTGATTTTGCGGATATGCATATCTGTGAATTCATGGGTAGTATTGATTGGCGGATGATTAACAGTTTGAGTGTAGAGATGGGAAAAATGCGCATTTTATAATAAAATGCGCATGATACTGTATGATAAAAAAATTTTTTTATCTTTATTATTGATAATATATCTAAATAAAGATACTACATATTGAAACTAAAACCAGTTGCCTATATATATAAATTTTTACAAATTAGCTTAATTGTAAACTTCATCGTTGCTTATCTTATATAATTTGGCACCTGACCACCATGGGAGCTTTGTATAAAACTTTAGAAAATTAATTAAAATCTGTAAATTCTCATTATATAATATTCATAAATATGTTGAGTTAGTTTGCATTGAATTGTACAAAAAAATTCTGTTACTGAACATACTCTTCTAATAACTACAGTATATGGTTAAGATTGAGTTAGTTTGCATTAAATTATGTTATTATAAAATTCTGCCACAGAATTCACTCTATTTCAGTATGGTTGAGCCAGTTTTTATTAGAATTATTGTGATTTTTATCATGAGTTTTTATAAAAATTCTATTATTAAATTTGTTCGCTATACCAGTAATTCAATATATAGTGGGTTAGTTTGAATTAGTATAAGCTAACTATAAAAAGTCTGTTACAAAGCTCATTACTCTGATAACAGATAGTATGCAGCTTAGGTTTATTGGTGAATGCCAATTTTTAAAATAAGTATTGCAAAGAGAAAACCTTATATTGCTATATTAGTTTTAGTACATTGATCACCTTTTGAACATAACCGTAATTTTATTGGTTGGTAGATCGACATAAATCTACGAGTCACTGAGAAAATTAGTTGATTATCAGATAATCTGGGCAGCAAAAATTCTGCCAAAAATTCTAGAAATCAATCATCTAAATATTTGGTTGAATGTAACTTTGTTTGATATTCGCTAATATATTCACTATTTTTTTATTAATATATTTACTATTTTTTACAGTAATTATAAATCAAACCAGTGGTTTTAAACACCAGTATGCGGTGTAACATGAAGATCAATATCAAAAAATAAACAAAAGTTAAGGTTGATAAATGTTAAGTAGAGCAATAGTTAGGGTTAGGGTGAGGCATAGTATATAGTAAAATTTCGCAAGGGGGTTTTTTTTTAAAAAAAAAGGTGGTTTCGTAGATAAAATTTTGAGTTAGAAGGTTTTTTTAAAAAAAAGCAAAACAACAAAAATTTTATGTTAACACCTGATCTTTACGTTACACTGCATTTAAAAAATTTAATTGGTGATAATCATTGTGGTGTTGAGCACCAGTGGTGTGATTTAGTATAACCGATTTTTTATTAATATATTCACTATTTTTTTTTATTAATATATTCACTATTTTTTATTATTTTAATATATTCACTATTTTTTTATTAATATATTCACTATTTTTTTTATTAATATATTCACTATTTTTTTTATTAATATATTCACTATTTTTTTTATTAATACAGTATATTCACTATTTTTTTTATTAATATATTCACTATTTTTTTTATTAATATATTCACTATTTTTTTTATTAATATATTCACTATTTTTTATTAATATATTCACTATTTTTTTTATTAATCATATGTTTTATCTATAGTAGAGCATTTGTCATGTTCTTGCACTTGTTCTTGCACTTGTACTTATTCTTGAACTTGAGACCATTATACAAAACGTTTTTCAAATTTGAACTTTTTTGGCCCAAAATAGTTTGTAAATATTAGGCAATCAAACAACAAAAGTAAATTTGGAAAATTCACGTTCACGATATTGTGTCGTTTAAGGGTGTTAATAAGGGCATTAAAAAATGATATAATAATTACTCGAATGATATAATAATTACTCGACCATGATAATAGTCATAATCATCTTACGTATTTCTGTTAGTTTTCCTATATTTAAGTCACATTTTTTGGATACGACCAATCAAAAATATTAAAGCGAACAGACTCAGAATTGAAGTATATAGATAGATTAGAATGTTAATTATACTTATTTTATATTTAATTTTTCAATATAAAATTTTGATGGGATAAAATGCGCATGATTCGGAAACATGCGCATTAATGCGCATTCATGCGCTGATTGAGGAATCTTGCGCACGCATGAAACCCATCTCTATGTCAGGCTAATCCAGAAGATTCAATTTGCACTCTTTTATTAACATTTCTTCTTAAAGAATTTGTATTACTCACTAAATAAGTGCATGCCCCTAACTTATTTAGGTGAATGCCACAAAAATACACTAAGTTAACTATTCTTCAAACTCTCCTATTAATAATATTTCTGTCACGTAATATGAGCACTACCAAAGATAAACCTGTTATCAAGCTTCTAATTATATTTCATGTCCAGTTTGATCTCTAAGTATCATCTATGGAAAATCTATTATTGAAATTTCAATTATTTTTGTAACAAACTTGGCAAAATATAATTAAAATCCCAATAATAGATTTTTTCTAGATGATACTTTGGGAACAAACTGAACATAAAATGTGATTGTAAGTCTGATAACAAAATTTTCTTTGGCAACAACAATATGTTATATACTTTCTCAAGCGGGCGACGAAGTCGCCCGCCATACTTGCAATTGCTAGTTGGTTAATAATCAAGTGTAATGGAATCGCCTACGTGTTTGAATAATCGTTCCTATTGTTTAAGTTAGGGTATATAAAGCCTGCTTGCATATTAGTTAAAATTATTCTAATTGGGTATTACAAGTTATCCGCGGGTAATCCGAGTAATACTTGAGGCGGGTAACTTATAATTTATAACACGAACTCGATTTTGTTGAAGCCGTTTTAGGAGTTTTTTTTTTTAATGCATAAAAAATTTTGTTGTTATTGTTCTACAAGTGCTGGGTACGGTCTTATGACTTAATAGTATTGCGCCTAGCATTTGCTTAGCATTTGCCCAGTATTTGCAGTCCAGTCCAATTCTTGTGTACCTGCAAGATAACGCTTTTTTGCAAAGTGCAATAATATCCGTACCTACGTACGTATTCAAACTCACGAATCGATCAATCGATTTTCTTCCAGAATTCTTGAATGAAATGTGGCTTGTTAAATTGTGGTGTTCGCATCATCTTATAGATTTTTACGACTTAATCCGCAACTAGTCACAGCATAAGCCGTAACAATTTCTACCACATCTTTAATTGAAGTGGCAACTGAGTATTGAAGCGAAGGATGACAAATCTATGGGATATCTTTTTTTTTTTTTTTACGGTCATTTTTGCTTCCTCAGTAATGTGATTATTTACAATATAAGTAACACTACTTAATGCTAATTTATTAGTATCACCTTAATGGTGTCACTTATACTGCAAGAGATCCATTTAGACTTTAATATTTACCCAGAGTGTTCGTATAAGGGACATGTTGTACGTACGTATAAGAAAATAATTTTTCCCAAGTATGTAAGCATGATTGTATCATACTTAGGTTTAAGTACCTGGATATACATCAAGATTTAATTTCTAAAAACGTTGTGGGGTACAGCTCACAGGGAGCTACATGTCGGAGAAATACGATAATAAAACCTTATTAAATAACTGGTGCGTCTTTTAAATAACATATAGAAAGCCGAATTCTCATGATAACGATAAATATAGATGAATAATAATCGTCAATATAATCGTCATGATAATCGTATTACTTCAAAGATAATAATTCTGATTCTAATTCATGTAACGTATATATCATCGCTTTTATTATCGCTTTTATTATCGCGTAATCAATTAGAATATTCAATTTCTATTACTCCATCTTATTAAATAATATAATTTGGAGCATTTAACGATTGATGTTAAATTGAGTAATGATGTTTCTATTTTTCCTGTCAATAATAAGCGAAACATGAATATTGATATGTACAAATTTATATTCATTGACTCAAATTTTTTATTTAAAGAATGTATTATATAGGTTCCTGTAAATTTTTTTTTTGAAAAGGAATTTTTTACAAGCCATTTAGAAATAAATTGTCTAGAAGAAAAAAAAAATTCTAATTTAAGGAAAAAATTTTATTTAATATAGCCACGGAGTTTAATAAATGTCCAAAACTTATTATTGTGATATAAACTATACACGTAAAAAAAATTACTGTTACATTAAATGCATAAATAGATACCAAAACGTTATAATCTAAATTATAAGTAAATTCAGCATACTTAAATAATAATTATAATAAAAAAAAAAAAAGAGATACATTGATGCAGTGTATTACATATTAGATTTAAGATGGAGTGTTCTAATTCGTGAGCACTTAGTGTTAAGAACTTAGCATTAGAAGAATAATTAAATTGTTTCACACACTAATTTTTTTACTAATTTTTACTAATTAGTCACATTTATTTAGTAGCCAAGATAATAAGATGTTCATGATAAGTACGATATTCGTCAAACTCCTGAAGTATTGAGTCAACTAGATTCGTCCATTCTTCTTCTGATATGCCCATAATTTGGGCTGATAATGATTTCATTCCAGCGGCCATTTGAGCTAAATTTGCAGTCCATATTTCAGTAACACTGCCAAGTTTTTCATCCCATCTTAAAAAAAAAAATTCGATTAATTAAAATTCAAAAAAATACATTTTTTTTTTTAAAAAAAAAAAAAAAAAAAAAATGAAGACATACTTTCCAAGAGGCACAGCTTTACGAATACAAGTGACATTTTGAAATCCTGTATCTTTAATTGTTTGTTCAAGTTTTGAAGTAAATTGAAAATCCATTGACCTTGCTTTTGAAGTCATTTCGACTAAAAATTAATGTTAAATTAAAAAAAATGGAAATTAACTTTGATGTACAGTAATACGGTTTTTTTTTTTATTAAAAAAGAATACATACACCATTGAGTAAGAAATTGAGTATGAACGGGGCCCATTGATTTTGCTATTTTTATATAATAAATTAAATGAATAATTGTAATTTTTTACAAAATGACACGCGATTATCTAAAAATGATACTCACCAGCCCACTCAAATTCTACAGACTCAACAACTCCACCAGGCTTCAATACCCTCATTATCTCATCAAATAATGGAGCCCATTGGTCCTTTTTAAACGCTGGGATCATATGTCTCATAAAAACATAATCGAATTCATCGTTAGCAAATGGTAAACCTTCAAGTACGTTACATAATTGGAAGTAACAATTTGAAGGTTTTATCTCATTTGGAAAGGATGATACAATATCTACACCATAGACCTCCGCCTCAGGAAATTGTTGAGCTACTTCAAAGCTAATTAATGTAATTTATAATTAATTTAAATAATTCTAAATATTGATATAATTAAGATGGTTTGAAAATAGTCAAAAATTTACCACCAATGACCTGGACCACATCCAATATCCTAAAAATCAAATAATAATAAATGAGATTGAATATCAAATATATTAAATAAATAAAATGTAAAAAAAAAAACTACAGTATATGGAAATTTTTGAATAAAAAAAAGGATTCAATACGTACCAAAATTTTACTATCAGGTTTTATAATATCTGAAAGATTTGCAGCATAACTGCCGTCAAGTAATTTTTTTAATATAAAGTGACACATTTGAACTCTATCAGCTTCTTCCCAATCAGTGGGAAACTTTATTAACAAAAAATATAATTAAATTTAAAAAATATATAATTAATTTTAAAAAATATAATTAAATTTAAAAAATATAATTAATTTTAAAAAATATAATTAATTTAAAAAAATATAATTAATTTAAAAAAAATATTAATTTTAATTAAATAAATATTATAAAGAAATAATAACTTACAATATAAGTAGAAACTTCCTCATCTAAATAAGGACGACAACCTATAATCTTCACACTTGAATCAGCACGAATACAAAAACCATTACCGGTTAATTCGGCAGGAATAATATTAGAATCTTCTTGAGGAATATTATTATAATCATCTTTATTTTTTCGGATAACCTTACGAGATGGCACGTTTCCCATTTGGATTATCCGAATATCATGTGAGAATTATTAGTTTGTATAAAACAAGTACGATATATAAATATATATATATATTTTTTTTTTTCTAAAAAAAAATATTTTTCACTACTACAGCGTGCCTATATATAAGAAATGGAGACAATGAAAATAAAGGGGATATACTTAATATTTATATTTTTTAACATGCAAAATATTTCAAATAAGTTTACCTAAAGAACAACTATAGGTTGTTTTCTAATAAATTAACAATACAAACATCTACCTGTCAATTCCGAGTACACGCATATGGTGATCTATATTTTAATAATAATTGGTCAAATTAAGATTAGATCTGTTAATATTTGCATTAAAATCTTATATCGTATTCGACCCGTTAATTTTTAATCTAGATGCAAAATTATATATATTTTTGGTTAACAAATAGATTCATTGATTCATTTTTAGTTGTCCCATGACAATTCATTTTATTCATTTTTTTTTTTCATTTTTTTTTTTTTTTATTTATTTTTTTTTTATTTATTTTTTTGCTCAATTGACATTCCACCGTAATATAGTGCATCAATAATTTTTTTCACATTTCATAAATGATATTATTCATTTTGCCAATAGTTGAGCTCGATTTAAAGTTAGGGTTGACTTGATTTTTAACGCTAGTAATTATATGGATAAATACGATGTTATTCGTTCTCTTATAAAGGTAAGCAAATATTTTAATTTGAGATAATTAATCTTTATTGAACGTTGGAAAAAAAAAAGTATAAACGATGAATTTACTATGTGGGAAAAAATCAAAATTAAAATGGATTAGTATACTAATAACTTTATCGCAATTTAATTCATTAAAAAAAAATTTTGCTTGAGATTAAAGGTGATTAAATAAAATTTACATGTCACATTATTTCTATATATTTTCTATATGAAAATTTTTTTTAATCACTTTCTAATCAGATAAACTAATGCAATTTATATTTGTGAGATCCAGTTGATTCATATCTGTAACATTCTCAATATTAACGACGTTTATTTATATTATCAAGTAAAGTCAAAGGTAATTTCGCTGTTTTTTTCAATATGTGTTAATATGTGTAAAAACAAAAAACAATTAATTACTGTATAGGTCTTTCTTTCTTGAAACTTCAGAACATTCATTATATTTCATGACCTATTTGGGTCATGTTCAAATTGAAACATAACTCGGTTTACTAATATATCAGAGTCTTAGCGGTGCTTCGGTGCTTGCCATAATATGTGGTACTTTTACCATTTCGATTCCCATTATTGGTTAAACAGTAAATATTAATACTAATAGAATATGCAAGATTATATAATATTGACGATGCGTATTACGTACGTGCGTACATACATACGTAAGGACATACATACGTACATACAGCACGTACGTCCGTACAGTTCGTACGTACGTACGTACAGTACATGCAACGTTGTTACAGTTTGAATTATCGATTTTAATAAATTTATTTTAAATACATGCACGCATTATAGTACAAAATTTAAATGCATATCAATATATTAAGATCTTAGGATATGCATAAATGTTACGTATACAATCTCATAATAATATAATATTTTTTAAAGGTTAAGAAAATAGAGATACTGTACGTGATAATATAAAATTATCTTACATATCAGATATGATTTAATTACGCTTCTGCCCGTTAATTATCTGTTCTTTCTTCTAGTTGATTATAATGGCGTACATATGTGCTGTACATATTAGAATGTGTCAAGGACGGCAAAAATTTTGACCACGTTCCTGAATGCGGTTCAAGCGAAGATATACGAAACATAAAGATGTACAGCACAGTCAAAAAATCTATTTTATGGCCAAATTAAATTTTAAGTTGCATGTATCTATTATTAATATTTCTCTTATTAGTTAAAAAAAAGAAAGAAAGAAAACACATACACGTACAAATTACGCATCACATCACATATATAAATTAAGTTAATTCAGGGTTTACGGTAAGTATTGCTATATTAGTCTTAAAAGGACTTTTTTTTTTAGTTTTAGCTTAATAACAATATCAACAATATTTATATTATATGTGTTAAGAAAGTTTAAAAAAAACTTTGTATATGTTTATATAGTTATACCGAAACTATTATTTTTTTGTTCTTAAAATCTACTTCTTCAGTTAAATTCTTTTATATAGTTCTTTTATTGTCCGAAGGAGTATTACAGTAGGACAGGGAAACGCCATATCACATGCATTCATTTTAAATTTTTAGCGGATAAGTTTAATAAAATAAATTAAATTAGTGTCGTACGTCAAATTAAAATTTACCATCAGATCAAAATTTAAATCCTAAATTCCTTTAGGATTAGGTTGAAAGCTTATGTTAATATATATATATATATATATATATATATATATATATATATATATATATATATATATATAATTTTATGCAGTATTAATTGTACAACATATATAAACTTCCATGGCGTTGCAGTACAGATAAGGGGCATGGCGATGGTTTCTGACGTTTTTATTGTAATAATCCACTCACAAAATTTATTCCTATAATTTGACCAATCAAATTTCATGATCAGTCGTAACATAAAATAATAGATGAGAAATGGTCTAAATAAAATTTTAATATCAGATATCGTATAAGCGCGTAATAATGCACATAGACGTTTTCACTTTTCTGAAAATTTAAAAATAAATGCCCGAACATAGTTAGATTTAATGATGCAATCAGGATAACTGTGTCCGATCTTACACAAATTCAACATTACAGCTGTTTCATAAATTTAAGGACATCTGGTAAAAAAAAAAAATTAACCAACCGGGTATTTGCCGACTCGATAAGTTTTGATGATAATTACCGATATCACAATCTTATATGCTTATCGAATTAGCAAATATTCGGCCAGTTACAGCCTGTTTTCTTACAACTGTTTTCATAAATTCTGATAAAAAATTGACCGACCGAATATTTGCTGATTCGATAGGTTTGTGATTTCGGTAATATTCACTGCCGAATCAAAACTTATCGAATTGGCAAATGTTCGGTCATCATTTTTTTGCCAGATGTCTCAGAATTTATGAGAACAGCTCTAAATTCTGGGACATTTGACAAAAAATTAACCGATCGAATATTTCCGATTTGATCCTTGCTGAAAACACAAATCAATCGAATTGGAAAATATTCTGCCAGTTACAGCTGTTTTCTTACAGCTGTTTTCATAAATATTTGCCAATTCGATAAGTTTATGATTTCGATAATGTTCACTGCCGAATTAAAACTAATTGAATTTGTAAATATTCGGTCATTCATTTTTTGCCAGATGTCCCGGGATTTTATGAAAGCAACTGTAAATTCTGAGACATCTGACAAAAAATTAACCAACCGGATATTTGCCGATTAGATAAGTTTTGATCCTTGGCAGTGATCATTACTGAAATTACAAAATTTATTGAATTGGCAAATATTTATGAGAACAATTGTAATATTTATGAAACAATTGAAGAAAAACAGCTGTAACCAGTGTTTAATTAAAATTCAGATTTAAAATTATGTTCTCAAGTGAACTAAGTTTAGAGAATTAATGTTCTCAAAAATTTTTTAATGTTATATAGAATATTATTTTTTAAATAAGTATATATTTTTTATTGTATAAACCTAGCAGCTAGTTTGGGCTTTTAAGTAAGTTATAAATAGGAACTTTCTAATTTCAATGGTAGATTATTATAGTAATAAAAAAAAAAAAAGATCTTAAAAAAACTTAATGTTTTTTGAGAACATGAGAACATCAAATTTTAAACACTGGCTGTAACTGCCAGAATATTTGCCAATTCAATAAGTTTGTGATTTCGGTAATGTTCACTGCCGATTTACAGTAAAATTTGTCGAATTAGCAAATATTCGGTCGGTAATTTTTTACCAGATGTCCCAGAATTTATGAAAACAACTGTAAATTCTGGGGAAAAATTATTAACCAATAAGTAATAATTCAATAAGTTTGTGATTTCGGTAATGTTCACTGCCGATTTACAGTAAAATTTGTCGAATTGGCAAATATTCGGTCGGTAATTTTTTACCAGATGTCCCAGAATTTATGAAAACAACTGTAAATTCTGGGGAAAAATTATTACAGCTATTCTCATAAATTCTGGGACAACTGATAAACATTTGGCCGAAGTTAGTTCGTCCGAATTCGATAAGTTATTGATTTCGGGAAAAATAAGATTCAGTAACAAATACCGGTAATATCAGATACGTAATTTAATAAGATCAGGTGATTAATATATATTACAATACAGCAATAAGACTAAATATCGACATGCATACTTGTCGCACTTGTAAGTCGTAAACTTTTAATTCCTATTCTTTGGCACGATCCATTTTCGCTCAAACGAAGCCTTACTCATTTCTAATTATTTTTCGGCGAAAATTCATTTTTAAAAATTGTGTAAAATTTCAATTCCTATTCTTTGGCAAAATCCATTTTCGCTCAAACGAAGCCTTTATTCATTTTTAATTATTTTTCGGCGAAAATTCATTTTAAAAACTTGTGTAAAATTTCAATTCCTATTCTTTGGCAAGATCCATTTTCATTCAAACGAAGCCTTTATTCATTTCTAATAATTTTTCGACGAAATTTTGTTTTTAAAAAATTATGTAAAATTTCAATTCCTATTCTTTGGCAAGATCCATTTTCATTCAAACGAAGCCTTAGTTCATTTCTAATTATTTTTCGACGAAATATTGGTTTTAAAAAATTGTGTAAATTTTCAATTCCTATTCTTTGACAAGATCCATGTTCGTTCAACGAAGGCATTTATTCATTTCTAATTATTTTTCGTTCTTGTCGAAGAAAAATTAGGTTTAAAAAATTGTATAAAACTTCAATTCCTATTCAAACCAGTCGACAAATTCATGATCATATTTAACTTTTTTAATAGCGAGACCTGTTCGAGTAATATATTTGTTATAAAAGTCTAGTTTATATTCGATTCCTTTTTTACATTTCTTGTTAAGGTTTATTGGTTGACATGAACAGTTTTTCCATAAATTTTCGTACAAACCTAAGCACACCAAACATGTTGGACAAACATTCGAACTAAATTTAAAATTGTTGACATTGTTTTGATATCGTAAAATGATCATTATGATACAAAAATAGCTTTTATTAATTATTTTATTATACTGATCATACCGAAATCAATAACTTATCGAATTCGGCCGAATTAATTTCGGCCAAATTTTTATCAGTTGTCCCAGAATTTATGAGAACAGCTGTAACCAATAAGTAATGATCATTACCGAAATCACAAACTTATCGAATTGGGGCCGATTTGATAAGTTTGTGATTTCGGTAATGATCATCAAAGACTTATCGAATTGGAAATATTCGATCGGTTAATTTTTTTGTCAGATGTCCCAGAATTTACAGTTGTTTTCATAAATTCTGGATCATCTGGCAAAAAAATGACTGACCGAATATCTGCCAATTCGAACATCACCGAAATCACCAAGCATATCGAATCGGCAAATATTCGGTCGGTTAATTTTTTATCAGATGTCCCAGAATTTATGAAAACAGATGAAGATGTTCCAGAATTTATGAAAAAACAGTTGCAAATATCCCAGAATTTATAAGCCAGCTGTAAAATGATATCATTATCCGAAACCGGATCGGATCGTGTATCCGTTATCCGAGTAGGGATAGGAATAGGTTATATGATTTAGTCGACTAAATCGACTAAACATATTTCATATTGAACTATAAATTACTTATACAGATTATACAGATACAGTTATAACAAGCTAATACAGTAATATTAAAATTTAAAGTTCGTTTGGTATAAACAAAAATCGTATTTATTCTTAATGTTTTACATAAAAACATATTTATCTTATATTACTTTTGGACAATATTAATTTTGTGTATGATTATTTTTTTATCATCACTGGACTGTACACGGACATTCGTAGGGCGATCCGACTATATCCGAGTACAGATTATTTTTTCCAAAACAGATTATCTGTTATAAATATCCGGATCGTCATATATTCAGATCACATCATCATCATATCACTAATTAGATTGATGCTAAATATTTGTTCTACCGAATCTATTATGTTCTGTATAAACAATGATTGCACCTGTGCGTCCTCGCAGGTGCTCAAATAGCGCGAAGATGTGCGTTATTACACACTTATATGGTAGTTATATGATAGTAGGACAAAGTTGTCCTAACCTTAATTCTAACTATAACAGTTTTATTGAACAATTTTTGTGGGCACATTACCTAAAATGAGCATGCTAAAGGCATTCCAAATTTAGCTCCGATGGTTGACGTCAAATTGAGCTACTTACAGAACGTACAGAACGTACGTACTGTACGTATGTAACATAAATCCAGTATAATAGAAAGAAACATTAATGGGTGCTTTTGCAGTAAAAAAAAAAGCGGAGACTACTCCGGAAATGAAAATAGAGTTTTTACTAAATTTAATTAAACTTCAACATGAGTTACATTTATTTGCATTTGCATGATGAGAAACAACAAGTACATCACGGAATTAATTGATATCCTTCAATCAATCGAATCCGAAATATTTTCCAAATAAATAAAAAAAACTTACAAAACCTCAATTATCTCAAAATTATATATATTTGATTTTTATTTAAGGGATAAATTCAGAGCCCTTTTAACCAATAACGAGAACACGCATTATATACATTTAAAATTTGGATTGAATAAGATATCAGATATGTTTTAGCGTCAACGCGAATCTACGTAATACGCATGAAATTCTGAGCGTAAATACTTAGTTTCACATACATTACGCCGCCAAAAAATTTTTTACTACTAAAAAGGCAACAATGACATTATTATGACAGTATAAACATGGAAAGTAAAATTTAAAGAATTATATAATTACGGATGTGTGAGACATAGGACAAAATTACTCGGTGGCATGGCACTATATTGCAGAAACTACCAGCACCACTGGATATTTTTTTATTTGCTTATTTGTTATACTGTTTTTTATTTATTTATTTATTTATTTTTATTTTAGAACAGAATTTAGAACTTTAAGAACTCATGACTAATGAAAATAAAAAAGTTCAAATTAATATGGTATAAAAGAATAAAAAAAACTATTCATTTGTTAAAATCAGGCTGATATAAATGATAAGTATTTTTGTATTTTAGGAATTGTTTTTAAATTTTTAGACTGTTTATTGTAAATACAGAATGTGTTTTTTTCTTTCTTGTAACACAAAACTCGTTACGATAAAATAGACCCGGGTCTTTTGTAAGTTTTTAATTTTGGTTGGTTTGTATTGCACCCGGATACTTTGGGCGGTAAATGAAACTGATAAAATCCACTAATTTTTTATATAGCATATAACGGGAAAAAACCTATTTAAGCATATCTTACTTCGTGTAACAAAATATTTACAAAGAAAATTTCTTAATAAAATTTTAAAACACAAAAATATTACTAACTTTAAAAATTAAAGCTGTCGTGATATGATATCAAAATTCGTGTGACATTGTTCATAACTGCTCTGAAATTTTTACTTGACAATATAAATAAAATATAAATTACGCCTTTATAAATTAAGGTTTGTGTCAGTGTACTTTTTTCTATTATGCGCAGTACTGTAGGACAAGGTCATGAAAAATAAATCTGTATACCTAATTTTTCATTTTCGACATTTTTAATTAGTGCAGCGATAATTATTAATTTCGAATTTTTTTTTTTTTGTCAAATTCCTTTTAGAAATTTTTATATATTACTTGAAACAAATAAAAAAGTATATAGTAAAGTACAGTAGTACGGTACGGAAAGGACGGACGTGTAAGAAATCATGATAGTATGTACGGTTTATAAAAGAAAAAAATTTGTCAAATCAAAGTTAATTTTTCTATTAACCCAACCCAAAAAAAAAAAAAAATACTATTAGTCCAACCATAAAAAAGATTTACATATAAAAATTGTTAACAGGTATTTAGTAAACAGTACTGTACGTCAGTACAGATTCGGACTGACATACGAAAATTATACTAAATTTTGATCGTACGTACTGTACGTACGGTTAATGTAAACTTGCAAAATTCAATTTTTATATGTAACCCTTTTTAATGGTTAGGGTTAAGGTAAGCGCTAGTATTGTCCTTTTTTCGAGTTGTGGTTAGATGAAAAGTAACTTTGACGAATTTTTTCTTTTATAAACCGTATATACTATCATGATTTCTACACGTCCGTCCTAAATTGCCTACATTAACCGTACGTACGATCAAAATTTCGTCCAAATCTGTACTGACGTACAGTACTACTTTACTAAATACCTCACGTACGTACTACTATATTGATATCAGATATGTATCATATCAGGTACTAATCATCCAATTCAAGGTTTAAAAATGGCACAAGATACACATGAGCAAGAACTTTTTAGAAATTATTAACGTTAAGATGATTCTCAAAAATTACGTACGTACTGTACGTACAAGAAAAATTTATAGATAACTTGTATAAATATATATATTTATTTTATTTTAGTTTTTTATTTTATTTTATTTTTTACTTGCGACCTAGATTTTAAACACTGATCCAAATGGTAAAATGATTTTAAAAAAATTTGAGCCAATTTGGAAAGCTTGTGCTACGAGGATTGTGTCGAAACGTCTTTTCAATGAAATATGCAAGAAATATAGAAGGTAAATACATAAATATGCAAGGGTCTTCGACATTGCATATAATCACCAGTTTTTTCTCATAATAAATTATCTTTTAATAAAATTATAATGACTATAAATTATAATCTAAAATTCTGTATACTCTTTATGGTTAAGTAGAGCATAGAATCAGATTTTTTCATTCCTAATATATATACATATTGATGCATATTGATACATATTTTTAATATATAATATATTTTTTTGGGGTAGTCGTTTTTTTTTTTTTTTAAACTTTAGTAGCCAAAACGATATAATGTTCTTGATATGAACGATATTTATCTACCTCATCGAAATACATTGTTTTAAACATACGATCCCACTCATCATCGGTAAGCTTCATATGTGGTAATAATATTGATTTAACAGCTTCTGCCATTTGAACTGTATTTGTCGTCCATATTTGACCAATTTTTCCAGCATTAGCACCCCAACTTTTTTAAAGAAATTGATCAATTAATTTTTTTTTTATAAATTAAAAAGATTTCTTAAGAAAATATATGACTTACTTTCCAAGTGATATATATTTACTGGTGAAAGTTACATTTTGAAATCCTAAATCTTTAAACATTGGTTCAAACTTAAGTTTGAGATCTATATCGAAAGCATCGGACATTGCATCATCTAAAATTATACAGAATTAATATTCATTAGAATTGGTAAAAAAGATTAAGTTTTAATTTAATACGTACTACATAGTTTCATAAATTGAGTATGAACCGGGCCTATTGAGTGCGCTATTTTCATAATAAAATAGATGAGTAACTATGTAATTATCTTAAAATTTATGTCTCCAAATTTCTTGACTTGACACTCACGAGTACAATTAAGTTCTACACTTTCAATGATACCACCAGATTTCAAAACTCTCTTTATATCTTTTAATACTGAAAACCATTGATATGCTTTTATTGATGCAACCATATGTCTCATAAAAATATAATCAAACTCATTATCATTGAATGGTAAACCTTCAAGTATGTCACATGTTTTAAAGTGACAATTTTTAGGTTTTATTTTGTTTGGAAAGGATGATAATATGTCTATACCATAAACTTCTGCATAAGGATATTCTTGCGCTATTTCGAAGCTAATTAATTCAAAATAATTTAAGTAATAATGTAAGAAATCTTGATATATTATATTACATTTTGAAAAATAATTATAAAATTACCTCCAATGTCCTGGACCACATCCAATATCCTATAAAATAAAAAATTATATTTAAATTTATATATATATGTTATTATGTATTTATTTTAATTACGGTTAAAATTTTAAATACTTACTAAAATTTTACTTCCGGGTTTAATAATATTTGAAAGTGGTGCAGAGTAATTTCCATCTAATATATGTTTTAGAGAGAAATGAAGTGCTTGAAGTCTGTCAGCTTCTTCCCAATCTGCGGGAAACTTTACCAAAAAATTTATAAGTTTGAAAGAAAAAAAAAAAAAATCATTAATTTTAAATTATAGTAATCAATAACTTACGATATAAGTGGAAAAATTCTCTTCAAAATAAGGTCGACCAGCTACAGTCTTCAATTGTGGTACTAATTGAGAATTGGAGGAATCATTATAACCAGTTGAAATTGTATTTGAATCTCTAGATGGATATGAATTAGTTCGAAATGCATTTTTCCTTTTAATAATTCTATGAGATATCTTGTTTCCCATTTTATTAAATTATTCTGAATTATAATAAAAGAATTAATAGTTCGTATGTAATGTAATTTTAAACACGTTACGTTTGTTTTATATCAAGGACGTATAATGTCTATCAACCATAAATGGTTTAGTAGAAATTTTTGTACAAAAAGAATGAGGGCTCGTGCTTCTTATTTATCTTTTATCAATATTAAACATTCAGTTTTAAATTATTAAATGAAGATCATGCGGGAAAATCTAATTGGTAAAGTTCGTTTCACTACTTTGTTATTTAGTAGAATACGGAAGCAAACACATTACCCGAGTTAAAACATATATATAGTACCAAATTACCCGAGTTAGAACATATATATAGTACCAATAGACTAAATATGTACGCGTGTACGTATGTAGTAAGCATTAAAACTTACATTATTTTCACAAATTTTCAAAACAAAAAATATTATCTGTATATTCAAACCGTTAGAACCAATATTCGTACATTTACTATTTATAATTTATTTCTTAAATATTTTTTTAATTGCTTAGAAAAAACAAAGAATTTTTTGAGAAAAAATTAATGGAATCATATAATTTTTAAACTTAAAATGTTTCAATAATTCAAATATTGCATGAATAAGCTCGACAAACTTATTTGTTTAAAACTGAGAATTCAATCATTAATAATAATAAAATGTGTAGATTATATAGTAGAAACATATACATGAATCGTCTATTATTTTATCGTGCTCGGCCTGTTACTAGTTGTTTGCTCGGTGATAATACGAAATAAGTGTACAGTAACACTGTTTGCTTAGGTCACAATCAGTGTTGGAAATTTCAGACTCAAACACTGTTCTCATAAGAACAGTATATTAGCTACAAGTGTTCTCAACCAATTGGTTAGTGTTCTCACTAAAAAAAAACAAAAAAATAAAAAATAAAAAAACAATATAAGTAGTTGTTATTGTTGCTATTATAGCAAATTGAAATCCTTTTTATCAAAATTAAATAAAAATTTTTATCAATTTTTGGTTTTGGCATAAAATTATATAGCTAATTATTATACTTATGAGAACAATATTATTATTTTACTGTTCTCAAAAAAATTTTTAATAGTGAACAGTAAAAAAATTTTACTGTTCACAAATTTATAACAGTGTTCTCATGAGAACTCTGAGAACACTAATTTCCTACACTGGTCACAATGATAAGATTTGCTCTTAATAATTTCGGTAATTGATCCTCATTAATATATTCACAGTATTATACGTACAGTACAGTAATGATGTTAATAGAACTGTTTTTTTTTTAATTATGAAACTAACAAAACCATCGATTGAAACTGCCATTTCGTTAATTTTTCGTAAGTTTTGTCAGAACATAATTAATGTATTTACACACGTATATCATTCTTATCTCTATATATAAAATGTATATTATAGTTTCAAGAGATTGCGATACTCTAAGTCGGAGGTTTTCATATAACTGATATTAAAAAAGTTAAATTAATTTCCAACTTTACTCCGAATATTTCATGCTTCATCCTGGTTCCACAGAATCAAATAGAAACTGTCACACTTTTAAATGCATAAATGCATTGAGAATTATCGAATCAATTTTCGTATTAGAAAGCAAATCTGTAAAAATTTCAAATACGTATGTAAGAGATAAGAGATGATCATTTATAAAATTCTTTGGGAACTGGATCTTAAAGTTCCTTGGAATGCTTGATGTTTAAAATACATTTGGTGTAGCAACATATTTTTAATTCACTATAAAGTTGTTTCATGCATGTCCTTGTAATAGGTGAGACTCACTTGTACATAAGTTTGCCAATGGACTGCTATATTATTATTTATGTATTTTCTTTGTCATATGATCATATGACTTTTTTAGTCATAGATAAATATCGTTACAATAGATTCTGAGAATTTTAATAGTAATACAATAATACAGCACGAAATAAAGAATTATTGCATCTGAAAAAATTTTTTAATTTGATTGATAAAATCTTTTTTTTTTTTTTAATGAATAATATCTTTGTATTGACATTTTTGAATGGGTTTTTCTAAATATCTCTGGCCAGAGATATATAACTTATATATCTCTGGCCTATTGACCAATCAAAACTATAGAAAATCATGTGATCAAATCATGTGACAACACGGCACTATATGCAATATTTCCAAGATCAGATCGGAAAATCAAATCGGAAAATCAGACTGGAACTATAATTTATTTAAAAATTTTGACCCGTAAATTAAACAAAATACAGTACAAAGATTATAAAGTTTTTATCCTTAATAACCTAACATGAAAACGAACTTGTCCTAACCAACTATTAAAAAGTTGCTTAAAAAATTAAAATTTACAGTATAAACGATTTAGTT
>QKWP01000022.1:157077-199833 GCA_003550325.1 Gigaspora rosea | reverse complement strand
ACATGACAATTTGAAACAACGCACATCATCATAATCAGTTATTTCTTCACACACATATGCGTCTTTCGCACTCCACTCAGCCTCAAATTTTTTCCAAGCATACCGCGTCAGACAGCTAGCGGCTTGATTTTCGATAGGGTTTGGGAAAGTCAGGAGGATGGGATAAACAAGCTCCTTGTAGGCAGAAATATGCTCAGCCTCTTCACGGAGATCAATTGCACATTCAAAGGCGGCCAAAAATTCTGTAAGCCTTGTCTTACAATCGATAAACCCTTTTAACAAACTATTCATCGATTCCCCTCTTTGTGTTGACGACATATCAGTGAAAAAGTAATTTTTTAAATATGCCAGGGCCCAACGTTCACGCCACCGACTAAGAGCTTTCAGGTACGACTTTGCTTCAGCATAGTTATCATTTTCTATTATAAAATTCCACAGCTCCTCAAACTCGTCTTGATCAATATAATGATTTAGGCATTTCATAAGATCCGCGTGAAACATATTATATTTCTTTCCAAGTTTAGAGGTCATATTAGACCTTATATTCTTCAACATGTGCCAGATACAAAGACCATGCTTGGTACCGTGCTTATTGGTAAAGACTGAACGGATAGCATCGGACATTGCGAGATCGTTATCCGTAAGAATAGTATAGGGTGCAGTGCCAAAAATACGAACGAAGGATTCGAAAAGCCACTCAAAACTTGAGGATATTTCATCCTGAAGTAACGCACCAGCAGCGCAGTAAGAGTGACCATTATTTGTGACGCCTGTAAACACCCCAAAAGGCATCGAGAAATAATTGCTTTTATATGTGTTATCGTACACAATTGTATCGTGAAAGCGCATATATTTTCGCTTTTGTGATGCATAAACTCGAAGTACATGCTTTAATCGATTGTTATTGTCCAATTCGAATTCATAAGAAAATTCGGGGTCATTATTACGTTTTTGTTGTAGGCGGAAAAGAAAAACATGGGCTTGAAATTCACGACGTAACATACGATCAGTATCAATCAGATTATACATGTCCTTCATTACCCACGTCTTCGCGGCTGGTCCGTATTTTACTGTAAGAAGAGATTGGATTTGTGGTATCTAAATTCCTGCTTTTTTCAAAGTAAAAATTTCCTCCTTAATAAATGTTGGTATTTCGCGGTTGCTAGGCGAAATGTGCATAAGTTGGGGCGGAATAAGTTGATGATTATGTCATAGATCAACTTGGGAAATATAATATTTGTCATCTTCTGGATTATGATTAAGACGAACAGACCAGGGGCAGTTGCATTTTTTTGATACTTTATTTCTGCCTTTCTTGGTGGGATCTTTTCTAGATTTATACACACCAGAGCAATCGCAGGCAAAAACTTGAGTAGTGTGCAAGCCATCGCTACGATTGTTACCCTTTAAGGAAATCACTTTAAATCCGCTTGCTTCAGCGTATTGATCAGAAATATATTTAAAGGCCTCAAGAGAGCCATAATCCTGGCTATGCTGAAAAAGCGACTCTAATGGGGATTAGGTTCTAGTGGAGATTCAGGTTCCAGTGGAGATTCAGGTTCCAACGGGGATTCAGGTTCCAACGGGGATTCAGGTTCCAACAGGGATTCAGGTTCCAATGGGGATTCAGGTCCTAACGGGAATTTAGGTCCCAACGGGGATTCAGGTCCCAACGGGGATTCAGGTCCCAACGGGGATTCAGGTTCCAACAGAGACTCAGGTTCCAACGGGGACTCAGGTTCCAATGAGGCTTCAGGTTCTAATGGGGCTTCAGGTTCCGATAAAGCTTCGGATTCAGATGAGATCTCAGAGTCCAATGTGTACTCGGGTTCTGGTTCTTAAAATATCAATAATGGCTATTAGTCTTTACATAAAACATTGTATACAGTAGAGTTGGCCCCGAAACCACGTGATGCTAATTTGTTACATGCTATTACTTATAAAAAATTGACGATCTATTTTGATTTTTATAAGTAATAGCATGTGACAAATTAGCATCACATGGTTTCGGGGCCAACTCTAGTATACAGTGTTGGCATTGGACGTATGTCCAATGCTAATACTCCCTGTATAATATTAAACGATTAAAACTTACCAAGAATAAGTCGTGCTTGAGACGCTACTTCTATTTGTATGTTGGCCATTATTACTACGATTTTTCTTTCAAGTCCAAAGGACTTTGGTTTGGAATTTCGTTGCTTTTTAAGTCGTGAAAGGTTTGGCTTCTTCGTTTGTTTAATTACCAATGAATGTTGGTTTAATTTTATACAATCACTAACGAACTTATGGTTCTTGTTAGGTAAATAGGTTCAAAAGTTCAAGAGATTAAATTTTTTTTTTTTTTTTGGGTTTAACCCGTACGTACGTTATACGTAACAAAATTTAATGTTTAGTTTATTTTACTGAGTGTTCATATCTAGGTTCGGTTTAAAGAGAGGCAACTACTTTCTTTGATTTCTTTACAAAGGGTAACAGCTTTAAATCACTTTTTTTTCGACGGTTTTGTTATTGTATATTTGAGAGCGTTAGTGCAGAGAAAATTCTAAAATTCTTTGTTTTGGTATGTAGCACACAATGATAATCGTATGTACATACGTACGTACGTATGCATGTATGACATACGTACCTATCAGGTACTCAGAGGCGATTCAGTTTTTTAGGTCGGAGATATTGTTCAATGTCGAGTTATTGATTGAAGCTTTGTCACATGACATTCGAGTTTTTTGATTGGTCAATAGACCAGAGATATATAAGTTATATATCTCTGGCCAGAGATATATAGAAAAATCCTTTTTGAATTAAGGACTTTTTGCAAAAATATTTTTTATTTGTAAGCTATTTCATCAATTAAAATTTGATTTGGGATTCTGAATTCACGGAATTGCATCACATGAATTTATGCAAAGTTTATATAGGCATCAAATATTAAATAAATATGTCATTAGTAAAGTTAATGACCAGCATATATTGTAAAATGCAATTTGCATTTCTGATATCTATTGATTTTTTTTAATAATAAAACTCCAAAACAGAAAATATACAATACTGAGCAAAAATTGTTGAATAACATAGTGATGGGACCTTCAAATTTTTAAATAATTGTTGCAGCTGATGCTGAAAACGGCTAATGCTGAAATTTTGATCTACTTTAATATGAAATTTTAAAATTTTTTTGTGGTGATTTTTTCGTTTTTGTCTTATAGGGTTAGGGTGAGGTTTGGGTGTAGATTTGATATTTAAAGAGTATTTGTGGATTTTAGCAGGGCTTATAGTTTCAAATCGAGATCCCAAATTTCAGCATCAGCTGCGACAATAATTAATAATTATGATAATTATTAATAATATTATTAATAGTTATTGTTAACAGTTCATGTATAATACATTAATTGCTGCATATTAATAATTTTTAATAAGAATTTTTAATAATCATTTTTAATAATAATTTTTAATTAATAATAATTCAAGAGGTCCCATCAGTAATTGCCAAATAAACACGTGCCTGCTCTGAAACACGTGCTCATTTGTCAAATTACCATTATCCAACAAATTTTGCCCAATCATGTATACATATTTTTCCTGGTTACAATATTTAATTTTTGTTTAACTAGACTTCTATTAGAATTTATCAAGCTGGCTAAAATGGCCTCGATTAGGTTGTTCTCAAGCGCCTCCCTTTATGGTTAATAAAATGACCTGATTGGCTAAAAAAAATAGATTGTGTTTAATCATTTAGATCAAAAACTTGGACCTAACAACAATCTTTTTTTTTATAGAGTTACTCTGATTGCCGAATTTAAAATCTGCATTTCGCGCAACAAATTTTTGGCAAAATTGATATAAGGATCTCTTCAATTAAATTCTATTAATCTAAATGATTGAGCACCATCTCGATCACTAGCAAATCATATTGAGGTTACTGCTTGAGAACAACCTAAGTCTGTCAGTTGACAGAGATCACATGATTAAGATAAATACCGAAAAGAGTATCTACAAGAAAAGTGTTCCCAAGCACCTCTTCAACAAAAAATCTGATTTGTCTGTCTGATCAAACCGGTAAATCAGATTCCTTATTGAATTCATAAAGAGAAGCGCTTGAGAATTCCCTAAGCTAGCAGACAATCAAGTGTCACTAGGAATAAATAGCAGTCAGGGATGGCATTTCACTATGTCCAATTGGTTTCAATTTTATTTGGACATATGTCCATTTTCAATTGGACATATGTCCAAAAAAAATTGAACCAAATTGGACATAGTGACATGCCATCCTAGAATAGCAGCCGGATATCTTATTGGCATGCATGTGATTTCAGATACTAATATTATGTTGTGATGACGATGACGATTATAGTCCATCGCGAGTGTCCTGTACATTTTATCAATCATTTTGTTCATATGAAAATAACAGGGATGGCATGTCACTATGTCCAATTGGTTTCAATTTTTTTTGACATATGTCCAAAAAAAATTGAACCAAATTGGACATAGTGACATGCCATCCTAGGAAAATAATGTATGCTACTTGATTTATTTCGAATTACTAATTTATTTTTTAACAATAACAAATTGACTATGAGAGAAAATCTCATGTTTTAGGGTAGAATGAAATTCAATCAAGTCGGTTAATAAAATTGTTAGAAACAAATTTTTTGGTCTAATATGAATAGTAGTTTGTATTTATCCTTTTTAAAGAATGATTCGTAATATTTTTGAGAATTTATATGGTATAGGTGAGCAGATCAGTATAGTACAGGCTGATTTTAAAAACTTGATCAGCTATAATTCCTAACCCTAACGTTAATATGTATAATACTGGTTAAGTATGGTACGTACAGATTTTAAAAAAGTATTTTCGCAAATTAGTATGGTATAAGTGAGTTGATCAGTATAGTGCAGGCCAATTTTTAAAATCTATACCATACTGATTCGGTATTATATATATTATCGTTAGGGTTAAGAATTATAACTGATCAGTTTGGTATAGTTTTTAAAACTGCTTACCTATACCATACTGATTTGCTATAATCTCTTTTAAAAATCGGCCTGTACTACTATACTGATCTGCTCACCTATACTATACTGATCTGTCGATGATCGTTCTAGTCTCTTACGTTTCAGTGATTATAGATTATGCGATGATTAAATTATTAAATTTGATATTTACTGGTTTATAACCAAATTGAGATGTACTGTATAAGATATCAAAAATGCCCTGTACCAGTGTTACTGTATATCTATTAATTATTAGATCTTTTGTATTATCGAGAAATTGTTGATATGAAGATATAGTTATTGAAAAAAAACTTAACTATAAATAGAAATATTGGATTTAAAACGTTTTTTTTTCACTTCTCATTTGGTTTTTTATTTTAATTGATTTAGTTTGTGATGATTATAAAATTAAGCAGTGATGACAAATGAACTGAAATGACCCAAATGACTCAAATGACCAATGACCGGTCATTGGGTCATTTCAAGAATGAAATGACCTATTGTGTCATTTGAATTTTATTGGTAGAAATAACAATTATCTTTTAAGTCCATTTACTCCAGTTCTCGAAAGTAATATTTACCTTTAAACAAAAGCTGAGTTGTCCTATGCTAAATTACCGTGATTGATTTCAGAGACTCCGTGATCAAATAACATCGTTAAGAATCTTAACCATAGATTTAATCCCGTGACCTCATATTAGAGCCTCGTGACATAATCTAGAGCTTTATTCGAGTTACTCGGACCAAGTCTATCCACGCCTCAATAGAAGCCTTACATTGTTAGAGTAGTTTAGTTGATTTTAGTTAGTCTTACTAGTGTATAGTTGCGATACGTACTCACAACATACATACATAATGAGGTTTATGACACGTGTCAGGTATTGTGCAAATTTATACCAAAAAAAGATTTTTAATTAAATTAGTAAAAACTTCCCGTTTGAAGTCAAATTCTATACATTTGAATTTAATATATGACACGTTAATGTGTTACCTAGCACATTAACGTTAGGGTGTGACATCAACTAAGTAATCAAAACTATGTTAGCAAACTTATGACATGTATTATATCAGGACACTGATACTATTATATCACAGATTTTTTCAGATTACATGAACAATGACCAATTTTCATAATAATAAATCTATCTTAATACGATATTATTAATATCGACATAAAATTTTAAAAACAATTCAACTTTTTGTCAAGGCGTCAAATTACCTTGAAATTTACAAAAATTGTTTTATAAAATACTGAAGAATAAACCATGTTTGAAACTTTTCTATCAAGATATAAGTTTTGAGCATTTGCTTATGGGTATTTTAAATTTTATTAATTTAGAGTAAAAAAAGTCATCTCGAAGCCATAAGTTGAAACTTACTTAGAGCTTTCGCAAAAAATCAACATAGAAGCTTTGAGATAGTTCTAACGAATATTCTTCATTCAAAGGAAACTCGAAAAATAAGTACAATTTTTATTTGAATATTTTAGAAATTCGCACTTTTTCTTATAATTAAATATAATATAAAAGTAATATTCAATTTACATTTATGATTTCGCTAATAAAAATTTGATCATAGTAAATTGATCAACATAACTAACATAGTTTTGATTACTTAATTGATGTCACGCCCTAACATTAACGTGCTTTCTAACACTACTAAGCCAAGTATTTTACTTATTTTGCATGGGTAATGCAAACCAAAAAAGGAATTCCAATTTTGTAAATAAATAAGTGCGTGAGATAAAGATTTAGGGTTAGGGCTTTAAGGTTAGAGACTATAGGGTTAGAGTGATACTTACAATATATAAAATTTCGTTCCCATTATTTGCACCAAGATCGATTTAAATATTAGTTTTTTTCTTTTGCGTGTGTTCAGATTTTTCGTCGGGCTGATCTAAAATAGTCAAATTTTGCACTCTCTGATCGGTTATTTTCTCTCCAGGAGTTTATATTACCTGCAAAATAAGTAGATGCCACATTGACATGCTAGCTAGAATTTTATAATTCTTACCCCTTAAACATGTATTGTACTAAAACGTTAACGGGTGATAATACAGTCTGACCTCTCTATAATCACCAAGTTCGTCGCGCCCTATTTTGGTGATTGTATAGAGGTGTGACTATAAATAAAATACCTTGTATAGTCACATGACCAAAGGCCATTAAGTAATATTTGTGCATATTTGTAATTATTAAAAAATTTAAAATGTTTGATAGTGATAACTCTTGAAACAACTACTAGAGTGTTTGACTCAATAAGATGATTCTAAAGAGTCCACAATCATCCAAATCTAATTACAAAATGCTAAGATCTTTAAGGATTTTTCACTTAGATGTTTAAATTTAATCAATTTTAAACATATAAAGTGATACAAATCCTTAGATCTCAGGAGCGTGTGATCCAATTTTAACAATCTTGTGCTCATTAGAATCGTCACATCGAGATGAACATTTTGGTAGTTGTTTCATTCAAATTGGACCACTGCATCAAAAGTTATTTGCTATCAAACCTTTAAGAATTTTTAATTAAATATTTTAAATAAATATGAATATAAATATTTGGCCAATCAGATTATATAATCTATATTTATTCATAATTGGTGACTATAATGAGGTTTATTATTAATAAAATGGATAAAAAAATCAAAATTTTTTGGTGATAGTGATTATAAGTGATATGTGACTATAATGAGGTTTTTTACTATATTTTAAGTCTGTTGCACAATATCAGGTGCTTATATAGAGGTGTGACTATATGGAGTGTGACTATAGAGAGGTCAAACTGTATGTCAATCATCAAGTTTACACAGATTTTGACTACCATATCACTACTAATAATCCAAATGACCTTCAAATGACCCGGTCATTTGCAAATGACCATGGTCATTTGGTTACAAGTCATTTGCAAATGACCCAAAATTCAAATAACCTATAATGACCGGTCATTTCAGGGTCATTTGAGGTCATTTAATTGCCAATCCAAATAAGATTGGCAATATTTCTATATTTAGAATTGGGGCAAAACAAATATATAAACAAGGTAGTACAAAATCTGGATTAGGCCTGTATATATAAAATTTTTATATGATTTAAAGAATTTTAAAGATGTTTTTACTCATATCTTTTTATCTACTAGTCTGATTTTAATAAAATTTTACTAGTAAATGCACAAGAACCTGCTCTATAACTTTACTTATATCAAAAAAATATTTACTTAGTACAAAAAAAAACTTTTTATTAGGCCTAAAACAGATTTACTAATATATTGTTTATATATTTGTTTATCCCTAATTCCAAATATGGTAATAATATAGCTATAGTGCCAATCTTATCCAGATTGGTAATTAAAAATTTTTCAAATGACCATGTCATTTAACATCACTGAAATTAAGTGCATTTGAAATAAGTTATATTATGTGATTTGCAAAATTTTGTACCCGCTTGTAAATCTAAAAAAGAAATTCACATTGTTAGACAATTTCTGATATGAAATTATCATATCGAAATATTTTAAAAAAATTGGAATCACCTAATAATCAAGAGTTTTTTTTGATTTGCAAGTTACGAAATTTTGCAAATCGCAATAAATTAGTTTGTAAGTATAGTCTAAAAAAAAGAAAATGTTCCACTGTTTCGTAAGTTAAATCACAATAAGATTATTAAGATTAATTATCTGCTATTTTAGAAATTGATAGTCCATAGAGTGCTTCATTTTGATTTATTCAATAGGTCACTTCTGCACTTCTTATTAAATCTCTTTTGTCCGAATCATAACAATGAGAAAAGTATATAAACAGATTGACACAGATTAGCCCGACAAGATAGAAGATCTCAATGTATTTGAAAATGTGTATAATATATACACCTCTTATTGGTATATTATCTGTGCTGCCAAATAAAGCTTGGAAAGCATCCACCAATAATAGTGTTCAGAATCTATGAGCATATTAATTTTATTCGTATGTAGAATAGATATTTTTGACGTTTATAAATATTTTAACTGATTAACTAAGCATTGATCAGTTAACCAGCTAATTATACAGTCGCATTTCCTAAGTGCACCCCCTTAGGACCATAGTAAAAAAAAAAAAAAAAGACAAAAAATTCACTTAAAGGGGGTTTTCATTTAAAGAGGTTAAACTTTATAATTGTTATATAATCTGGGACCAAACAGGTGTGTGCATTTAAAGAGGTTTTTCATAGAGCGTGCACTTAGAAGGTACTACTGAACTGTACAATATTAATATCAAAATTGGTCAAATATTCTAATCAAATTGGTCAAATGATCTAATTTATTAAATAAATAATTTTATTATATAAAATAAAAAGATAAAAATATGGGGTGGTCAGTAGAAACTAAGAAAATTAGTTATAAGTATTTTTTTTTAAACTTAAATAAAATATCCCAACAGTTATTAAACAAATTTGATAAAAAATTTTTATTTTAAGGGAATTATATTTTGGTGCACTATGCATTATGGTGCACCTCTCATGTGATGCTAATCAAAACTTTTTTATTGCAGTAATTTACTGGTAGTAATAAAATTAATTATTCGTTACTGTTGCTTTGCATATATTGTATTATGAAACTAATATTCTTTTTTGACATTTCTTTTAGATCCTTTCAAGACAAGAATGGCTTTTACAGTATTTGCAGAAATGCAGAAGTGCTATAGACAAGCGAGTCTAACAGTTGGTCAAGTATAGAAATTTAACTCACACATCATTATGCGTTGCTTCACTCAAATTGCATTACAAAGCTAATTCACTTTGTGATCTCTTTTTAGAGTATTTTAAAGCAAAAATGGTTTTTAAAAATGACTTTACTTGCAAAAATGTAGAAGTGCTAGAAACAAAATCTAGCGTTGGTCAATATATGGAATTTAACTTATGTGTCAATTTCGCTCAATTGCATTATAATGCTAATTCACTTTTGTGACCTTCCTTTTAGGGTATTTAAAAGCAAAAATGGGGTTTAAAAATGGGTTTACTTGCAGAAATGTAGAAGTGCTATAGACAAAGTGGGTCTAACAGTTGGTGAAGTATGGAATAACTCATACATCAATATGCATTGTTTCGCTCAATTGTACTATGTTGCTTGTCAGGTTTTCAAATAACTTTTTTGCTTAAAATTTGTTATTACTTATGCTTTCTTGTGCTTACAAATCAGTTTATTTTTTTAAATTTATTTGTGCAACTTCAAATACTCTTTTTTTAATAGTTTTAATGCAAACAAAAAAAATTATATAGTAATTATAAAAGATTTTAATGAGGATAATATTAATTTTACAATGTATTTTAAGGAAATTACTTTTTCTAGTGAGGATATAAATAACATATACAGCAATCTGGAACCAGTATCTTTAAAAGAAAGTGATCCTTTTAATACTTTTAATGAAGCTGAACTTTACATAAATTGATTTGCAAAATATAAAGGGTTTAAGGTATAATTTGGGTGTTTAAAAATAGTAAAAACAGCTTAAAATAAAAAGGTAGTTCGCAAGTAAACTATTTTTTGAAAGTATGCTAGTTCATTTAAATCTAAAAATACTGAAAAATCAAGTACTTTAGCTCAATTATTGTACCTATAACACATTATTCTTTTATGCTCTTTAAAAATAATTCCAATTTTCAAATATTTGTTACTATTTTTAATAATAAACATAATCATGATCTATCCTCTGAGGCTAGAAGTTTAACTGGTCAATAAATTTGTATTTGGATAGTTATTTGTTCAATATTTTTAATATTCAAATATTTATTAAAAAATTTTGAATGAATATTCAAATATTCACTAAATATCCATTGAATATTGTATATAGAGGTCTTATTGGCCAAAAAATAAGCATTCAAATATTCATTTGTTTAATTATTTTACTATTCAAATATTCATTAAATAAATATTTATTGAATATTGATCTATATGTAACATTATATATAGCATAGTTATGATTGAATGGCTACAAAAAAAATTGAAAAAGCACCTTCCAATCTATAAATTGTCAAAGTAATTTGCTAATTTGGTAATCCACAAAGTAATTCAGAAGTTAGACAAGAGGTATGTTTGAATGTTTAAATTTAGTCTATAGATTAATAAATTAGTTTATTTATGAAAGCTTATTCTTCACAAACCCAACTAACAAAAAAAAAAAGACTATAATATAGGCAATATGCAAAAATATGAAGTTGAGAGTGATATAGTTTGAGTCTTGAGAGGGGTTAAAGCAAAGTAGTAGCACTATAACTGTATAATGATTATTCAATAAAATTAAAATATTAGAGCAAGCATTAAAAGTTGTTTTTGATTATTAGAATAGGTTAATATTTATTGTATTTTTTTGATTTTCTTTTTTTGACTTGTAAAGTAGTATAATAAAATTTTTTGTTTGTTTGCAATAAGATTATAGATTTAGGCTGATATTTATAGTATTGGCTTTTGCTAGCATTAATTTAGTTACAGATATAATTATCTTTATACAGTTATACACTTAGTTCTTTTTATTTGTTTTTAGATTTAAATTTTCAATTATTTTCGATCAACCAATAAAATTTCACAGAATGATTTACAATTACTTATATATATAGATTATATAAATTTGAATATTTACTAAATATTTAGTAAATATTTTTTGTGACTTAGCTTTTAACAGAATGAAAAATAACTCTTTGTTCATATTGTTATAATGAGATCTTTTAGAATACTAATACCAAAAAAAGGTATAGAAGTTTGTTTCTTTTAGCTCTTTTTCTAAAACGTATTTAAATACTATTCTTTTATTTATGATTAGATCACATTCCTCTATTATTATAGTTGTGTATACATATGTACTATACATATATCTGAATATATATTTAGAGGCTTAACTCAGTTAGAAGAGTCAAAAATACTAAGATAAGGTAACAAAAACAATTAATTATCTTTTTCCATATAATTATTTTATTACTTGGTAAATATTAATATTATCTTATTAAATTGCATCAAAAATAGGTTTCACCAACAATTCTGGTACAAATCCTTTTTAAAGCAAATATACATTTGTGGACAACTTAACTTATTATTTAATTTTAAGTATAATTTATTTATTTAATATAGAATTTATTTAATATAAAATTTATTTAATATAGAATTTATTTAATATATAATTTATTTAATATATAATTTAAAAATATAATTCTAACTTATAAATATAATTCTATTTAAAAAATGTTCGTTGGCTTATAAAAACTTGATGTACAAAAAAAATCTACTTAATAATAAAGTTGTAAAGATGTGTAATTATAAGGTGATCATGCCTAATTCTGTGGATTATAATATTTTGTGATATCTTATAATCCCATGATCCAATTTGGATAATTTGGTATCATTCGAATCGTCTCACTGAGATGATTCTAACAGTACCAAAACTGACCCAAAATTAGCTGAATTAGATCACAATATCCTGAGATAAATAATATATTTATTATTTTTTGAAATCAAATATATTTTTGTAGGATTGTGTATCTTATAATTCTGTGATCCAATTTGGATGATTTTGGTATTATTCGAATTGGCACTAAAATCATCCAAATTGGATTACAGGATCCAGAGATATAAGGTGTTTTCTGTGATCAAATCTATTTCTGTAGATTGTATATCTCGTGACTCTGTGATCCAATTTGGATGATTAAGGTATCATTTGAATTGTCTCAGTGAGACGATTCGAATAGTACCAAAATTGTCCAAATCGAATCACAGGGTCCCAAGATACATGGTCCATAGAAAAAAATTAATTTTTTGTGTATACTATATATTTAAGCGGTCAAGTCTATTAATAAAATCTTGTCCAAATCCTGTAAAAAAATTTATATTATATATAATTTAGTGTTGTTACACTATTAAAAATTTTTTGCACACAAAATCTTTTTTTTTGATCATCATCCATGTTATTTCATTCCTGTACAATCTCGATCTGATCAACTTAAATTGCCTACGATTATGATCAATTATTCCTTCTTTAAATATAATACCTATACCCACCCTACGTTATTACTATATATAGATTTTTTCTTATTACTATCTATAGATCCTGATTGCCATATATGTCCTCCTATAGATATGTATAATTACCAAACCTGAATTCCATACTAAATTATCTGCGACGCGTGAAATTAAATTAGATTTATGCTTGAACAATACTAAGCGCATGAAGCCTTTAAATATTATCGCAAATCTGCTAGCCCAATAAAGAATTAGAAAGGCAGATTTCAAATTAATGCTTCAGGTATGAGTCTCGAATTGGATAAAGATGCAAGGGAAAAGTATAATTGGAGCTAAATAAAATTTGTATTAGTAATGACGGAAGGATAATGACCCGGCAGAAGAAAACTATAGCTAGCTAACATGTATAAAAGACCATTGTATTCGCTCTTCTTGTATATTTAGGTTTATCTGAGTGAATTCCTTCTTTATAATAAAGTCTTCTGTGTGATTTCTTTATATATCGTATCTGCTAATTTGATTTATTTATTTTTATATCGTATCTGCTGATTATTGCACAATTGATTTATTTATATATCTGCTGAATGTTGCATAACGATTATTTATTTGATTTATTATTTATTGAGATACATTGATTTATTATTTGATTACATTATTCGTTATTACATATTTTCCTTCTTTATTTATTATAAACCCACACTATCTTTTAATAACCCAATATCCATCTAAGCCCATTTGATTTTTCCAATCCTCGTTTACTATCCAAGCAGCTTAAACCAGCATGTTTGATATCTTCCTTTTTTCTAATAGTAACAGTGAATGAACATATTACTTAGCAAACTTTGTTCAATTTACTTAACAAAAAATCAAGTTCATTATGTATCCACAGAATTAGGCCCGTGGCTTTAAAATTCTTATAAATTATACGGGTTGTAACTTTTATAATTAAAAAAATTTTTAGTATATAATACATTAATAAATTTTACATTTAAAAATAAATTGATTGTATATTTTATATATTAAATTTTACAAATAAATACAATCTTTTGACGAACTTTTATATGTGACAAATAAAAATTCACGGAATTAGGTATGTTTATCTTATAATTAATTATTTACCTTTTTTACTATAAGATATTTGTTTAAGTATAAATTTTATCAAGTTAATTATTATTTTATTTTAAAAACAACATGCATTCAAATATCTTGGACTTTAAAATTATTCTTTTAATAGTCATTATATTACTTGCATCACTGAAAAGTTGCTCACTTGAAGTTGAAGTTGCAGATATTATGAGATATTGACTTGCAAGCTCGTTAAGAACAGGAAAAAAGGTTTTTAAGAATTTCACTATTCAAAAGAATCCAATTTATAATAGATTTGGGTAAAAAAAGTAATAGCTAAGCAGTAGGATAAAATTGGGAGTTCTGGGTTACTTTTTTGGTACCCTGGGTACTAAAGTATTCATTTTGCTTTCTAATCGTTATAGAAAGCCTATATTCTATAACAACACTTTATTACCTATATAAAAACCAGGGTACCAAAAAATTATATAGCTAGAACTCAATATTTTTATATTTTATAATCAAATTGGATGACGACAAAAAAATGATCGCATCATCACATCATATATTATTCATCTATATATAAATCAAGGTAAGTATCTATTTTCTTTTTATAATACTTTTGATAATGTTTACCAACATAATAGCTTCTAATATGGTTAGGACATCTACCGCTTTTAGACCGAGTAGGTTTACCACAATCCGTACAAGGATAACACCTAATAGCATTTTTATGAAGCCAACACCCTTTAGGATTCATACATGATCGACCGCATATCGCTCCAGTATATAAAAGGAAATCACATATATATTCACCTAATTGCATTTTTTATATATGCCTAGTACATATTAATTTTCAAATTGAACAAAAATATTTTATAAGTAACAGATAAGGAATTTCGTACCAGCACCCATATACAAATTCATACTATTATTTTACTATGGTAGTGCATACATGTAATAGATATGGAAAAGAATATGGGAAATTAGCAAAACTTCGTATACATCTAGAATGAAAAAATCCATGTAAAATTAAAACTCAAAATCCTATTACAGTTTCAATACCATTACCACAAAATCAAATAAGACCTAATCTCGAGGTTTTACCTCTTCCAACTCAAATTCCTGTTCCAGTAGGTGATTTAATCCAATTAGATAATATATTATTACCTATTCAAAGCTCTGACAATGTTACTTCGAATCTTCTCCAAAATGATACTAAATGGTTTGATAATATGGAAGATAGATATAATGCAAATACTGATGAAAAATGGCCTGAATTAGGTGGATCCTTGCTCTATGACTATCCAAAAAGAAATATCATAACTGTAGAAGGCAATTTTGGTGGCAAACCAGTAAGAAAAAATTATAAATTAACGAACAAAGAGTTAATATTTGAAGAATGCGAATCTAATTCTGATCCATTAAGATCCCATCAGAACTTAACATCAATGAGTTTATGGCAAGCAGTTATTCCATCTTCTGAAAATATAAAATATAGATTCAATCATTATATTGAGAACTGTGATAAATATTTAGAAGCCCCATATATGCCTCAGCTTATAGCAAATGCAAGAGAACAAATTACAAGGCTACTTAAAGCCGAAATGTGTAAAAAAGATCAAATAAAAACTGCATTAGTTGCTCAATGTATATATTCTGGGCATGTTAGCAAAGGGAAGAACAAACTTAAAAGTCCATTAACTATAATTACTTATCACAGAAGTCTCATGCGTATTATTCTTACAGAAGAAGATATCAATGAACATATAAATTTATCTAAATCAGAAATAGATAACGCTATAGACTCATTTATGCAAGAAGGATCAGGAATGAATTTGGTAAGGATTGAAATGTTAACTATTGAAGCTTATACTTATCGAAGAACAACTGGTGGATCATATATCTTGACTCCAAAGAAGCTTGCTAATACCAAATGTACAATTAATCCTTATAATTCAGAAATAATTGATCCAATTACTGGTTGCCATCTGATAATTGTCTTCAAGGTGCATTAGCTTGTTATTTTGCTAATAAAGATGGTCATACATATCATCTTGATCGAATATTTACTAAAAGAGATTATAAGCAATACTTAAATATTGTTAATTTAGATAGAATCCCAATGCCTACACCAATTTGTTCACGTATATTCAATAAGATTAAAGAGATGAATCCCGATATCTCTATCAATGTTTGGGGATGGAAAGAAGAGACAGCTACTCCCAAATCTGTAATTTATAGCAAGAACTATAAAAGACCACATATTATCCATCTAATGGCTCTTACAGATATTACCAAATCTAAAGAAAACAAGTACGGGCAAAAAAACCACTTCTTATGGATAAAAAATATAGATGGGCTAGTTTTTAAAGATACTGCTCATCATGGTAAAAGGTATCTTTGTAACCGATGTACTGTAAGTTGGCCATCAGAAAAATCTCGAGACTATTATCAAGAGCACTGTTTTGGATTAGGTAAAGATTGTCAAAGAGTTAAATTACCTACCAAAGATGTCAATAATTTTGAAACATTCAAGAATTATGGACGAATGATCAATGCTCCATGTGTTATTATAGCTGACTTTGAAGCAGATAACAAGAAATGGGATTATTCTGGTGGTATAATGAAACAAGTATCAGAATATGGTGGGAAAATGCGTAAAATTGCAGAGCAAAAGGCCAATAACTTTTCTTATCTAGTCCATTGGATTGATACAGGACATGTATGGGTCCTTTCTTATATCGAGGAGAAAATGCTACTCAGGAGTTTGTCAAAAGAATCGATAAGGAATTGGTTGAAATTAATAGAGTCTTAGCTATAAAACATGATCGAATTGAGACTGACAAAGACAATAAGAAATTCAATGAAGCAGATAGTTGTTGGATATGCAAAGAAAAATTCATTATAGATGAAGATAAAGTCAATGCTTAGAAAATAAGGCATCATGGCTTAATAACAAGCTTAAAAAATACCGCAAAGAATTCAGAAGATTATAAGACCTTAACAAAACAAATTGACAAGATAACTAAAGATATTAATAAAGCAAAGTCTATAAACATAAAGGTTTGGGATCACTGCCATATTACAGGTAAGTTTTGAGGAGCCGCTCACAATTCCTGCAATCTCAATCTTCAAATTGAACCCTGGAAGACACCAATTCCAGTTATCTTTCATAACTTCCGAGGATATGATTCTCACTTGGTTTGTGAATCTGTTGGAAAATCAGTTAATGCTCATCGGATAAAAGTTATAGCCGAAACATTTGAGCAATACAAGTCTATGAAGGTGGGTCAGCTTAAGTATATAGATAGCATACAGTTCATGAATAATAGCTTGGCAAATCTTACAAAGAATTTGGGTACCAACCATCCTATTACAAGCCAGCACTTTAAAGACTATTCTTCAGATCAAATTTCACTAGCAAGTCGTAAAGGAGTTTATCCTTATGAGTATATCGATTTACAGGATAGATTTTTAGAGACTGAGCTTCCGCCAATTCATGAATTTAGTACACATCTTCATGGCAAAATTAGCCAAAAAGATTATGAGCATGCCCAAAAAGTTTGGAAGGAATTTAACTGCAAGACTTTAGGTGACTATCATGACCTCTATCTTAAAATTGATGTACTTAGTCTTGCAGATATTTGGACCCAATTCCGAAAAACATGTATGCAGTATTATGAACTCGATCCCAGTCATTACGTCTCTGCACCAGCTTTAGCTTGGGATGCTATGCTTAAGATGACAGGAGTTAAAATTGAGCTTTTTACAGATATGTCTATGCATGATTTAATAGAAGAGGCTAAGCGTGGAGGTATAGCTATGGCAGGACATCGATATTTCAAGGCCAATAATCCAAAGATAGGTGGGGTATTTAATCCATCCAAGCCTACAAAATGGATCTCATATGTCGATGCTAATAATCTTTATGAGTGGGCCATGAGTCAGTATCTGCCTATTGGAAATTATCAATGGGAAGGAAGAAAAGGACATTTTAGAAACAATTCAACCTTCCAAAAAGAAATGCTTAATAAGATTCTTAATACCAAAGCAGACGCCAAAAGAGGATATTTTCTAAAGATTAATATGCACTTCCCTCTAAAAACTCATGACTATTTGAATGATTTACCTCCAGCAGTAGAAAATATGGCTGTAACTAAAGATATGTTGGATCCTTATACTACAGAGCTTGTAGATAAGTTAGATGGTGGACGTTTCTCAGCTACAAAAAAGTTAGTACCCCATCTTGGACCACGAAAGAATTATGTTATCCATTATCAAGAACTTCAATACTATGTAAAATTAGGTATGATTGTTGATGAGGTAATAGAAATCTTATCATTCGATCAAACTAACTGGCTCACACCCTATATAGCTTTTAATACAGAAAAGCGTCAAGGAGCTAAGAATGCTTTTGAGAAAGATTTCTTTAAACTCATTCATATTTATAGTTGAAACTGAGGATATCTATAAGGATATGGCTGAGCGACCTGATCTTTTCGATCTTAATGATTCTAAGACTATTGGGCTTTTCAAAGATGAAACTCCAGATAATGTGATTGCAGAATCCTATCATATTCGGTCTAAGAATTATCACTATGTTTTGGCTGATAAGTCTACAAAGTCTAAACATAAAGGAGTTAGCAAAAAAGGTATGATTGAAATGGCTACTGATACATATTTTCCATCTTTAGAAGGGTTTTTGCTAGATGATCCGATAGATAGATCATTATTATCAGAAGAAGAAGCTATGCGAACTAAGGCAGATCCTATGACTCTAGTATACCAAGACTGTCTCTTTGGTAATGAAGTATTCTATGCCAAAAATGTAGGTATACGATCAAAAGATCACATATTATCTTTGGTCGAATCAGAAAAAAAAGCTATGTGTTCTATTTATGATAAAAGATGGAGATTATCTTATAAAATAACTAATTTGCCACATAACCATTGGCGTATACAAGCATATAAAAATTTCATATCAAATGAAATGACTCCAGAGGTAGCCCAAAAAAGAGCTTTAAGGGTTAAGCTCTCAAAGAAGTATCAAAATAAATGTGTATCTCACATATCTAGAATATCCATATAAGCTAAACTAGTAAATAAAACTATCAAGACCATTTCAAATCTACAATAAAGACTAATTACGCTTTTTTGCTTTTACCACAATCACATTGTAGCTAGATGATTCAGAGTCAGACCCAGATGAAGATGAAGATAAGGACTCATATGCAGTATCATTTTTTACAAAGTAATAGGGAGCTTTGCTCTTTAAAATTTTCTTTTTTCGTTTAGTCTTGCATAATGTATGATTTCCTTGAGAAATATTCAAACTAGGTATATCACTCTCTGAATTATCAGATAGATTCTTGTAGAATGGTATCACTCCACCATAAATTGAAATTCTTTCATTATAAGGATCGATTTTTGTTTCACGCAACCACAGCCATGGTATTCCTAATACAAGATCAGCTTTAGGTTCTTTGCAAACTACAAAATCATTTAAAACTTCATCACTACCAAATACTAATTTATCCTTACCCTTAAGTCGAAAAGATAATTCAAGGCTTTCCACGATTCCTAAGACATCCTTCATTTTCTTTTTAAAATATTTTGGTGGGTCTCTATATTTTATTCCAAGTTTATCGACTAAGCTTTTTCTAATAATGTTTTCATCTGATGATGTATTAATTAATGCCTTAACCAAGTAAGGCTCATGACTCTTTTCATGAATTTTACATTTTACATATGCCATCTTGTAATATAATTTATTATTATATACTATATTTTTATCTAAAAAAATAACTAATTATTTATCCATTCTTTGATATATCGAGCTTGTGATATACTTATTAAATAAAAGTCTTAACTAATAAACATGCTTAATATTCAAGATATCGTTAAAGAATGGACAAAAAATAATTATGCTCGATACATGTTAACCAAATATGGGTTAAACTATATCAATAATTTAAAAACACCAGAAGCTTGGTTAAAATTTGCGAAGTATCATCTACCTAAATATATACTTAAAAATTTATTAATACTAGGATATGATATTAATAGAAAAGATCATTGGGAAAATTTTGTATTCCATATTAAAAATAATTTGACCAGCCATAAGCAAATAGGCAATGACCCTGAATATAGGAATTTAAAAGTTCAACTAGCATCATGCGTCATTAATTATCCAGAAGACATATTATTTATAGAAAAAACAAATTAATTCAGCTAAAATAACCCAACATGCAGTAATTAAATGGCTTTATTGATTGGTAGTATGTGACCTCTAGATCACAATGTCATATTTCATGAATTTTCTAGCAAATTCTAGTTGTTTTAAGAGCTTGGGACAAAAAGTATAAAACCTCATCACTTTTCTCATCTATCACAAAAATCGCATCTCAAAATTAATCAATTTCTAATTATGAATATATCTACTTCTGCATCAGATATTCTTAACCAAATATCCAATTCATATTACATCTATCAAGAACCAATTAAAAAACCAGTCACTGTCTTGGAATGTGATCATATCTTACATTTCAACTGTGCTATTAGATTTTTTGCAATTAGTGAAAATATTACCTGCCCAGTTAGAAATTGCCAAGATCGAATAAAAAATATAGAAGCAGTTGAAGAGGATATCAGTGATCTTGCGGAAGCTTTAAAACCTGGGAATACTCCTAAAGTTAAATCTTTTCTTCGAGAAATTTCTATTGCAGAGCAATGGCTCTTGAGCCTAAAGATTTATCCCATTCTGATACGATAGAAGAAATATCTCCTTCGACTGCACAGGGATTTTTTCTCTTATACGAAAATATAGATTAAGCTGAAAAATTACTTGCTTGCTCAGAAAAAAATGTGATTCATGCGAAAAAAGAAGTTATCTTGTCTTATTATCAGTTCGGGAAAGCAGATGCAGAAAAACTTAAAGAGTTACTAAAGATACCGTTCCCTCTTCGCACAGTACAGAATAAGATAGTTGCTGATATTAAAAAATTACTCTCTAGTAATACTTCAATTAATGTTATAAAGAAACGAATTGCTACAGCTCGAAAGATTTATGATATCTTCAGCACAATTGGTGAGGATAAGATCCAACGAATCAGAAATTTCAGCGCATCAAGTATTGGGGCTTTCAAAAAACATGAAGTTGAGTTTATTACAACCGGAGATAACAAATCTAAATTTAGAATAGAAAGGGAAAGTTCGAATATATGGACAGACTTTGATGTATTGCAGAGAAAGGGCCTTAATTCTGGTACAAATTCTTTAGAGTCGAATTATACAATTGATGTATCATATATGGATGATACTTAGACAAATAATGATTTTCATATCATATGACATCGTGCGGTTTTGGCTCGATATCATATGATCGAGTGTAGTAATGCAGACATTTATTTTAGAGGATCTATTAATAATAAAAAACATTTCTGATACCCCTAATTTATACTCACTCCAAGTCCTATTCAGGTATAGAATTTTTTAAATGCTACACAAATTTATAGTATTATAAAGCATTTTAGCTAGCGCAGATTGTGTCCCCCAAGTTGACGCCAACGTGACATAAATATTTTTTATTAGTAAATCATATATAAGTATAATTAAATTTATACATATTAAAGTTTATACATACCAATAAATGCTTGTTAAATATAGCATTCAAACATATTGCTGATAAAAAATTTTTTAGCCATGTATAATTATTTTTCTATTAATACAACAATGATAAAAAATCATAACAATACATATACAAATAAAAAAAGCTGAAATTATATCGAAAAGTGGCATATCTTTAGAGGCTAGAAGTACGGGTGTAAGGTTTGTAACGAATGCGATCATCATTCACACCTATATTGTAAGACCTGTAAAAAAGTAGCAAATGGAATATATAGGCGATGCGAATATGACAACTAGTATTGAGTTTTTTATTTAGCTCACCCTATTTGTATACACCACAAAAATTTATTTCATGAGGGATAACCCAATTAATCCCATATGAAACATCGTTAACCAAAAAACAAACTCATATTTTAGCACAAATGTACTGACCCACAGCAAAGTAATGACAGGTTCCGTAAAACCTTGCTTTATTAATATAAAAAATGTTGCCGGAGCAACAATATACAAATAAAAAAATAACGCAGTTACATACTGCTAGCAAAATAAAAAAAATATGAGGTGCGATTATAGATAGTCATCGGCATGACCAGGATTTATAACACTCCAGTCATCATTTTTTTTATAATTTTCTATGGCTTCTCTCAAAATAGGGTAAAGGGGTTCATTATCTGATTTTAATGTAACAGAAAAATTATATTTCAGAGAAATACTCAGAACCCGTTCTAGAAAAATGCAAGCTTAATTATGCAATATGAAATTTACTTACAAGTTCTATTACTATATTGAGGCCTTCGATTAAACGACCTTGGTTTAGACGACCTTGGTTTAGATGATCTTGGTTTAGATGGTACTGGGTTGCAGTGTTGTCATGGGACACGGACACAGACAGCAGACAGTCCGGGACATGTCCGCCCAGAATTTTTTTTGTCCCGGACATTTTGCGACTCAACACGTGATCATCTACCAATAAAATTCGTATAATTCCGCAATTTGATTGGTTTTACCCGGAGGACATGTATCATGTTGGGACATTATTGTGGACATGTCCCGGACGTCCCGTCCCAGACTGTCTGCGTCCCTGAAAAATCAGCGGGACAATGTCCATGTACAACACTGCTGGGTTGGGCGATGCTGGGTTAGGCAGTGTTGGATTGTTAGAATTGTTAGTACTGCTCATTTTTGCGTTCCTAAAAATAAAAAATTATGATAGGTAAGGTTTCGCTCTTATAACCTTCATTGAACAATAAATAAATCGTGACCCCGCATAATAATCAAGACATTACCTTGAGATAAATTGCAAGTGAATTAAATAAAAAAATATATGAGCAATTTATTACTAGTCCGCCCCACGATCTAAAACCCGCTTATTTTATGCCATTCATTCGCTAGATCTGAAAAACCTGCTAAAAGAGAAATCTCATAATTAGTAATTAAGTTACCCTAACACAAGACCAGATCCAGCCACGTAAAGCAAGTCTACTTGGGCATAAGTGCCTAAAGTTGAATCTATTTTGCCATTTCTTGGAGTAAATTAAACTTCTTTCAGGTTTGGCGATCGCTCCTTCGAAGTGAAAAAGTCAACGATCCCGACGATCTGGAATTCAAAGTTCCTTAAGGCATATAAATTTGGATAAAACTAGTGATAACGAATGTTGTACTCTTTACCCTTATAGCCTTTTTAAATCTCATTCTTATCACGGGATCGTATAAAGTAAGGAAGAGGGCCCAGGCATTATTTGTAATATTCGTTAATAATTAAAAAAATTAACTGTGAGAATTAATTCTGCAGGTAAGTATCACAAAACCTTATACGTACCCAATTTTGCGCAACTTACTAACGTAATGTTAATTGCAATGACTATTAATGTTTAACTACTGTTGAAGTGCTGTTGGCTTTTTATTAATAAAGATATATAAAATATCTAAGCCACTGTTAAAGTGCTGTTGAAGTACTGTTAGAATAAAATATTAGATCCGTTAAGTGAAAATTTTCCCAGTATCGAACATATGAAGGTGGGTATTGTTATCAAAATGGAATTGGGGTTGAAAAGAGTGAATGAGATTTCACTTATTATGAACAAATAACCAGAACCACAAATTTTTGCTCTTGTAAATGTTATCCCCACTACCATTTTCTCGAAATAAAGCTAAGTGTAAAATATTTTTACGAATTATTTTGAGCCAGATCTGGAAGATAACTCAAGAATCTAATCTCATTAAAATTGAACTGCATTATTCTAGAGTATTAAGTTATTAAGTCGAATAGATCTAAATCCCCAAATAGGATATAAATCGTATAATCTCTAAAACACACTATAATAGATCATATAAAATGAGTAATATAAATACTTGTGGAACTAATTGTACTGATACCGAATGCGTTGAATATTGTAATATGCCACAAATTCATGATAATGAAACTCCCAGTGACTAGATGAAACGGATTTGGAAACGTCTTATGTATTTCAGAGAGAACAATCTATTACCTATTGAAAGTAAAAAATACCTCGAGAAGAAATGCGACAAGTTAACAATGTATAATATATATATTTATTTGATTTATTATTTATATAACTTATTAAAATATAAAGTCAGTACCTGTTATCAAAATGACAGACATTGAAGAGATTATTGTCTTGTATGCAGAAATATCTTCTCAATAAACTACCTCGTAGGGAAAGAGTCGACCTACTGCTATATTATTTTTTGCTTAGCTCGATCTACATATATAATTGCAAGACAATTATTAAATATTATATATAAACAAGATATATTAATCACAATGCTAGCATATAATCAAAATTTTCTTGATCAATTGTATACTATTCCTTCACATATCTATATGCTCAGGCCCAAAGGGGTGACCCTAAAGGGACATAATGTGTTAAGAAAATATATGTCTTCAGAAATATATGGGCAATGCATTAAATGTCAATATTGGTATAAAGGTTCGGTGAATACCCATTTAAGACATCAACAATATTGCTATCCATATTTTAAAAGACAAGCAGTACTAACTATTCAGCGAGTATTTCGTTCATGGTATCAAAAGCGAATAGATTCAGCTAAAACAATCCAGCATGCAGTAATTAAATGGCTATATCGACCAGGTGGCACATTAATGAAACAAGTCAAAGATCAATATTATTGCGAAGCAATGACCCAAAGGGTAAATGTGCATAATGTATAATTATTTTATAGAATAAATAAGAGTTATAAAATTATTTTTTTCATGAAATTATATGACTTTTCACGAAAGTTGTCTTATAGTTATTTTATAGAATAAATTAAAGTTGTCAAATTATTTTTATGTAATTACATGACTTTTCACGAAAATTATTCAAATCTTCTTACTCAACTGCCACCTTCATTAATAAAAGCTGGATGGAATCGGCTTACAACTCGAAAAAAAAATCCATTATCAGAAAGTGAAGCCAGTAGTATTAGCCCTATTATAGAGGCATTTTTAAAACATGAAGTTGATAGATATCAAAGAAATAAAAAACCTCGATATAATCCTACAATAGAAATAGAGACAGAGTCTCATTGTATAGTAATACCAGTTTCAAAACCCGAAAAGTCAGGATTAGAAGAAGAGACAAAATCTTGAATTTCTGATTCTTCCTCTAATAGCTTGCTTTATAATACTAATATTGCTCTATTATACTCTGTAGAAGAGGTTAATGCTAGAATCAAAGAAGCTACAGATAATTTACGTCAAGAATTTATTAAATCTACTGAGGAAACCTTAAAAACTATTAAGCAACAGAAAGATATAGAATGCAATCAAATTAAAATAGATATGGCCAATCGGAGTACAAAATTATTCGAACTTACATTAAAAAAATTAATCTGAGATGGTACTATATATAATCTTATTCATCAGTTAGAAGAAAAAGATGGTAAATCATATTCTAACAATAGAGTTGGTGCATAAGCACATATATCCTGGAAAAAGTGATTTATACATTTTTCCCATATAGAATTATCTCGAACTTGTGATTTATTGCATAGAATGCAAGGTCTAAAACCATTAATTATTTTTTTTTATTGCTGAGTATTGGCTTTTCGAGTCTAGACCAAAGTCAGACACAAAGTGTCCTGCTTCACAGTGATTCGGAGAAGAGGTAAAGTCTTGAATCTCTGATTCATCATCTAATGACTTGCTTTGCAAGAAATCATTCTCACTAGATAGACTAAAATCTGGACTAAAACATGCAGGAGCATGCCATTCCTCTAATAATACATTGTTATCCTTACTAGATGGACTATGACTCTTTAGGGTCATCCCTTCGGGCCTGTGAAGCAATGATGGCACAGAGTGCTGAATTTCTGATTCCCCTTCGGGTCTAAAAGAATTAGTAGATACTTGGACTGAATCTTGCTTGTGAAAAGTTAGATTGATTTCTGGTTTAAATATCTCTCCCTGAGACTTATATACTGAAAGAGGTATAGTAATTACTTTACCTTTATGTATTAACTTGAATTCACGCTTGACAATAGGCTCCCATCCAGCACGATCAAGCCAAGGTGTACCCAATAATATCCAGGGTTTATTATTATCCATGACCGGAAAGTCTTCAGAGATTGTACAACTATTTTCTCCCTGACCAACTGTAACTGAAATGTTATAAGATATACCTGAAGACTCTAAGGAATTATTACGTCATTTAACAGAAGGTTTCTTATTTTTATCTACTTCTGCTCCCAATAGTTTTATAATCCTTTTGAGATAACTGAGCAATTTGCCCCACTATCTATCATAGCAGAAGGCACTTGTACGGTCTTTCCTAATAGCGAGCTAATTTGCAATATATAGTAGCAACATCATTGGAAATAATTTTACGAATAAAATTAATTTCTATAGAGTTGGGCCATGAAATTTCTGCCTCTGATTGTGATCCCTCTGGGGTTGTTTGGGGTAGTATATTTGTTTGCTGGGAAGCTATTCGAATTAGATCTAATATTGGTTGCAAAATATAAAAGAATACCATAGTAATTTCATGCCAGAACTTTTCACGTTCCTTGTCTGAGAAATTTGAAGTAAAATGATTTAGAACAGGATCTTTTAGTGCAATGAATTCGACATTAATCATATTATATCCATTAATAGATACTTCTTTAGGTTGAGTACGAGTAAATGAATCAACCATTGATCATAAAATAGCAAAAATGCATTTAGAGTAATATTGTTTGTAGGAATTTTAAGTAACCTAGTATCTTTACTGCTCTTTTTATTAGAAGAGGCACTAGATTTTTTGCTAGAAGTTTTTGGCTTGGCACTTTTGTGCTTCTTTAATCTTTTGGTATCAGAATAAGTTATTTTTTTTTTGTAGCATTGACTTCATATTCATCTGAATCGCTTTCTGAATTACTAGACTCACTTTCAGATGATTCAGAAGATTCTGATTTGCTTTGTGAATATGACAAGGTATTAGTTTCAAGTTCATTTTCGCTAGATGTTTTATTATCATTTTCACTACTATTAGATTCTGAAGATGATTCATCTGAAATTATATGTGCATTAACATGCTTTGATCGACTTGATGATTTCTTTTTTTGGGTCTTAGATTTTGATTTTGATTTAGTTTTGTGTCTAGAAGATTTAGGCTTGCTAGAAATATTTTTTATAGCTTTAGTGATTTTAGTCTGATTAATATGAAGGTCTTCTAATTGTTTACGAATATCTTCAACAGGATCATTATCATAAAAACTATTAGAATCAGGATCAGTATCATCTTTTACAAGGTCATCTAAGAATTTATCTATATGAATCTTGTCTGCTTTTTCTTTACCAGGACCAGGCTTTTTAGCTAAAGTCTTTTTAGCTCGCTTCATAATCTCTATAAATTGTCTAATCGTTTCAGTATTAGAGTCAACTTGAGATACTTGTTTTGGCTTTGCTTCAAAGATGTGCTTCTCTGAAGCTAGACTTTGTTTTTCTCTGGAAGCTATTCGTTCTTCTACAAGCTTGTCAATATCCACATTAGAATAAAATTGCTGTTGATGCTCTATAGCAGATTTTGGAATAGAATATGCTCCAGATAATTGCTCTGTTTTATATCTTTCGATTTCTTCGAGTTCTGTAAGCAATTCAGATACAGGCCTGTTAATTCCAATTTGTCGAATTTCTAATTGATTATCAGGAGAAATACCACGAATAAATTGTAATCGTATTTGTTGTTTATCAATACCAGCAAGCCTAGCAAGTTTACATAACTTGGAATAGAAACAGCCAACAGGGTCGCTACCTTGAACTGTTGAACCAAAGAGCATTCGCTGTTTTTCTGCAGTGACTGTAAGATAGTTGGTCTTGAACCAGTACATTGTTTGTCCAAGCATGATTCCAACTACAACTATACTATAGCCTGTGTTAGCATTTGGCGCATTGGGTAATCGATCTGTTGGGCGTCCATCAGCAAAAGACCAGTCTTCATCAAATACTGTATGAGCTGGAATAACAATATTTCCAGCCTGGCCTACGGCGCCATGTCTTAAATTTGCTCCAAGTTGTGCTGCTGTTCGTTCTTGAACCAGAGCTAAAGTAGCTTGTCCAGTATTATCTAATAAATTTCTCAATTCCCAATTTTTTCTTCAAAGAGATCTTTCATACCAATCTTTAGCATCACCTTTGAGACATGTTTCAAAAAGACCATGTGCTCGAACTCTATGAGCATGTCCAGCTAATACATTAATTCCTACAGCCACAAGATATGAGCGAAAAGAATCAATAAATTCTTCTGGATCCTTATCGGGATAGCCATAAAAATTTGAAGGTGGGTATCCTGCCATTTCTCTATATTGGTTATTTATAGGTTGATTATTCTGAAGTGCAAAAATTTGCTGATTCAATTATTAATTAATTGTTCTGAATTTCGTGCCTGATTTTTCCACTTATCCCACTTGTTATCTAGTTGAATATCAGCAAGTAATAGGTCATTTTTTAGAGTTTTGCATTTATTTTTCCATTTGCTGTATCGGGTTTTTGTAAGATTTAAGAGATGTGTAGTTATTGCTCCATTTGTCTTACAATCTTGTAATTGCTGATAAGTTCGTCTGTTTTTGAATCTTAATGCAAAGCTTTCTATAAGCAATTCTGATATCCGTCTTTTTTGTGTGCAGATTGTAATTCACCCATCAAGTTCTCGAGATTTGAATATATTATGCCGTGTTCTGTGGGCCTTATAAGCCTGGTGAAGAAGATTATAGTCATTTTGAAGAGTGGCTAACTGGGTTTGTGAATCAGCAAACTGGGTCTGGGAATTGGTTAACTGGGTTTGCAAAGTTATTAGCTGGGTCTGCAAATTCGCTACTCGATTTTCTGCATTAATTGCTCGAGCATTTGCTTGTGGATATATTTGTAGCACCAATTTTTCAAACCTTTCTCCGGCATCAGAAATTATATCAAGATTTTCTTTAATATCATCTAATGAAGATGCTATTGTAATTGGGCTTTCAAAATATTCTCTAATGCTATTAACCTCTCGTGTAATTCTATGTTTCTGGATTGTAGCTTGATTTTCAGGTAGAGATAATCTGGGTGATCCTGGTGGTTGTGCCATATCTATATTATTATACAAAACAAGAATTTTTTCATTAAGCTTGTCTATTTCATCCTGGAAAATTGCTAACCGCTTTTCTAAATAATCTATATAATTCTCTCGCTTTTCAGACTCTTTAAACACATTTTCTAACTGTTTTATAAGATTAGAAATTTCTGATCTCAATGGGTCTAGTTCTTTATCCCGAATTGAGATTTCTTTTTCAAGATAATTAATATAATTCTCTTTTGTAACAAGATCCTGTTGTAATTTGCAAACTCGATCTTGTATTGCTAATAAATCACTTTTAAATTGATTAATTCTACTAGATGCTATATTTTCTAGCAATGCCATCTTTTTTTAAACTATAATAAGAAAAGATGTTATCTATTCCTATTATTCATGTAGATTGTAAAAAAGCTCGTAAATTAGATATATCTATTGCTTTTGCGTAAGATTTATTATCAACCTAATGGTTATCAAAGAACTGCAAAAAAATTATATGAAGCTTCTCTAAAGGCTGGGTTTGACTTTGTTGAGGATAAAGTACGTAATTGGCTTGAAAAACAAGCTTTATATCAAATTCATAAGCCTCGACCAAGATTTATTCCTAGAGCTTCATTTAATAATATACAGATTCCTAATGAATACCATCAAGCTGATATTCTTTATATGCCTCATGATATGATTATTAACAAAATATATAAATATTGTTTATGTATAGTTGACGTTGCTTCAAGATATAAGTGAGCAGTTCCTTTAATGGATAAGACATCTAGTAGTGTAGCTAAAGCATTTAAGAAAGTTTATAGTAATTTCAAGTGCCCTCTTATTTGGCCTAAATTATTAATGTTCGATCCTAGTTCAGAATTTAAATCTGATTGTAAAGAATTAATGGATAAATATAATGTTAAAATTAAGGATGGCACGTCTCATAGATCCCAGGCTATTGTTGAAAGATTTAATCATACTTTGGCAGAAAAATTGTTTCGATTGCAAGATGCTTCAGATTTATTATTGCCTATATCTAAAAGATCAAGGGCTTGGGTTAGAAATCTTTATATAATTATTGATAATCTTAATAATTCGGTAACTAGATTAATTGGCATGGCCCCTGCTAAAGCTATAAAAATAAAACAAATTATTTCGTCATCTTCTAAATTACGCAATAGACCCATGGGCTTTGATGAATCCAAGCTATCTTATAATACTCCTGTAAGATATTTACTTGAACCTGGTGAGCTAGAAGGTGGTTTTAAGCGTGCAACTGATTGCAATTTTTCACCTTCTATTTATTTTATTAAACAATCTTTAGTACAAAAAAATCAACCAATCTTATATTGGCTTGAAGATAAAGAGGGCAATGGACCAAAGCGGTCTTTTGTTAGAGAAGAGCTTTTAATTGTCCCTCCTAATACAGAATTGCCACCCCAGTGGGTACTCGTGAGTTAAAAAATTTATAATATAAAAGATGCTCATGGAATACTTCAAGTTGGTGTTCCTGGTCTTTTATAAATTAAGAAATGATTGTAAAATGCTTTATATTTAATTTTCTGATAGAAATTTATCTATATTATCAATTTCGTTATTATCAAGGAAGTTATCAATTTCACTTCGAATTTTAGTTAAATCTTTGAAATATAGTTTTGCTAATTTATAATATAAAAGATTAAGATCACTAATAGCTTTTAATAGTTTGGGTTCGAATCTATACCATTGTTTATATCGCTCTTTCATCTTCATATATTTTTCTTTATTCAGAAATCTGATTTTTGTATATTTCACTATATACAGTCAGACCCCCCTAAATGCACCCCCCTAAATGCAGCACCTCTCTAAATGCACGACAGTTACCCGGGCCCACAACGGGCCTTATAGATAAATGCACGTTCTATATTCTGTAAATGCATGCTACTTTTTCGGCCCCTCTATATTAAACTCCCTCCATAAATGCACGCACGTGATCACTGACCAATCATAATTCATTATTTATAAAGCATTACATCTTGAATTTATCCGATCCATATACCTGGTATTGGTTCATGAACTTGGATTTAAACTTCAAGTTGTAAATAATAAATTTTATTTATGTTAAATTATTTTATTAAACTATTAAAACAATATGAGTTGAATAAATATCAGTTTATCTCAAATATATATAGCTAGATAGCTTAAATATAATAAAATTCAAGATCGAATGTACCATAAATCGCCGTATACAAGACCCGGGTCTCTTACATTCCACCAATTTTAAAACCTATAATAGACCCCGGGTCTAGTATGCAGCCAAGAGTTCATGTCACTAAGAGGAAAACTTTGAAGGGTATACACGTTTTGCATTTATAATAGGCAATCCAGATATTTGAAAAAAACCATGTTGATTAATATAGATCCCATGATTCGCATCTGGGTATACTACGTGGTGGGTCTTGTATGCGGCGATTTATAGTAATAATACTGTAAGGTTCACTTGATATAATTTGTTAAATAATCAGAATGTTATTCAACAGTCACGGCCAAATGAAGTAACAATTTTGTTAAATATCCATTGTGTGAAATATGCTTTTAAAATCTGGGCACTTCTATAAAAAAAGAGATAGTCGGTCTTACCTTTTTTTTTTTTATTAAAATAATCACTTTATTAGTTATTCAAGTCCCAATTAATTAAACATCTGCTTTTAACTCATTGAGTGAGGTGCTTGATAATCATCAAATCTTGCATCAATAAAAAGCCTGATTACCTTTTATTTCGTCCATTGATGCTTGTAATTGATATCCGTAAATCGGGATTGATGTAGTTAGACAATACTAGATAGATTTCTATTGTCGCAACGTAGCATGAAGCAGCTAACAATCTTATCAACTGGTAAAATTAAACTAGTGTGTGATAAAAAAACCTTTGAGCATACTATATATGAGCACTGCCAAGGGAAAACTTGCCATCAGGCTTCCAATTATATTTTGTATCACACACGCTCTCTGATTGTGTCTAGTAACAATTCTAATTGAAAGCCTGATGGCAAGTTTCCCTTAACAGCACTCACACGATAATACTGTACGTGTTGCATTCCTAGCCACGATAATTCATCTTTGGTTAACCCTTAAATTATACTTGGCCTACAGAAATGAAACTATTGTTATTGCAATACTATTTTATTGATAAAGCACCTACTATACATGCCATAAAAACTATTTCAATTTCATATCAAAAATCAAAGTGAAATAATTTTTACGACGTGTATAGCACCTACTACGATTAAGAAAGATACTTATCTGCCTTGTTATTTGAAGCCATCATGCATCTCAACGTTACCATATATATTAGTATTGTTCAAATTAGGATATCCTTAATTTTGCAATGCATAAATCTGCACATGCCAAAAAATATTTTTTAAATCATATGCGATTTAAAAAGTTATCTAAATCTCAGCTATCTTATGAGAATAATGCATAAAAATTTTTCAGCATGAGCAAAATCATGCATCGCAGAATTCTGAATATCCATTCCAGTATGACAACATTTCAGGTGATAGTACTCTATAATTATAGATAGATATATATATTTAAAGGGTCTTTAAGAAAAACAAATAAATTATTATAACGATGGCAGCATGTCTTCCAGTAAGCGAAAAAATAAAACCACTCTTAATAACAAACAAAGAAAGGATATCATTAACTTTAAAAATAAAAATCCTAATATCAGCAATGTTGATCTTGCTGAGTGGGTAAAAAAAGAATTTAACCTTGAGGTTCATCCAACCACTATTGGGCGTCTAATAAAAAATAAGGATGAAATTGGAGATAATCTCTCTACAAAAAGACAAAGAACAGTTCAATATCCAGATCTTGAGAACACTTTACATGAATGGATTTTGCAAAACCAAGACCAAATCATTTTAAGCGATGCTATTCTAATTGAAAAAGCAAAAAAAATTGCTGAATTGTTAAACATACCAAATAGTGACCTTAAGTTTTCCTATGGGTGGTTATATAAATTTAAAAAAAGACACAAGTTAGGGCAGATAAAAAAGCATGGCGAAGATGCTTCTGTAGATGATAATGTCGTTGCAGATACTATACCTAAACTAAGAGAGGTGTTAAAAGGATATGATTTAAAAGATATTTATAACATGGATGAAACAGGCTTATTTTACTGGTAATAATTGACTATTATTCCCGTAACGGGGAATAAAGTTTATTATTTCTCTTGATTTTTTTTCTCTTCGGCCCCTATTGGAGCTAAAAAAAATTTAAAAAAATAAACCGTTATTTCTCTATAGTGGGTATAAAGTTTACTAATACTGTACTTATCTTATAATTTGTTCTTTTTTTAGTCTTGAACCAGATACCACACTTGCTACTGTTCGTCTTAAAGGTAAAAAAAAGGATAAGGAAAGGTTGACCTTGGCACTTTGTGCCAATGCTGATGGAACAGATAAAATAAAGCCATTTGTAATCGGTAAGTCTCCGAATCCACGTTGCTTTAAAAATGTTAAATGTAATAAGCTTGGTGTAACATACGGGGCAAGTAAAAAAGCCTGGATGACAACTGTGTTATTTCAATCCTGGCTCAAAGAGTTTGACAAAAAGATGGCTGGTCGTAAGATAATCCTCTTAGTTGATAATGCAAAATGCCATTCTTCCAGTAATCTAAATCTCTGTAACACAACCGTCCATTACCTTCCCCCAAACACTATATCTCGCATTCAACCTCTGGATGCTGGCATTATCATGTCTTTTAAGCGTCGATACCAAAGCTACTTCATAAAATGGCTTCTTGACCAATATGAATCTGGAAAAAATGACAAATTAAACATTCTTAATGCCATAAAATTTATCATCCGAGTGTGGAGAGAAGTATCATCAGAAACGATAAGTAATTGCTTTAGACATACAAGAATCCTTCCAACTACACAAATTGATGAAGAACTTGCCCTTGATGAAGATGATGATAATAACGACAATGATAATGATAATGAATTGATGGAAGAAATATATGCTGACCTTGAAGCACTCCACTTCCGAAATGTAATGGATCTTGAAGAATATATTAATCACCCGGAGGAGAAAGAAACAAATGAAATATTGAATGACGAGGAAATTTTGGCTCTTGTTACCAACCTGGAACCCGAAAAAACTAAAGGTGTTGAAGAGGAAAAGAATGAAAGTGATGAAGATGATAATAGTACAGAAATGCACCAGATCACTCACCATGAAGCACTAAGTGCCGTGGAATTGCTTGAACAGTACCTTATGCAACAAGATGTTGGTGAGGTGGCCCGGTCAAATCATGACCAAGCTTTGTTGAATCTGCAAAAGAAAATAAGGAAACTTCGAAATTCATCTTTCAAGCAAGTGGACATTAAAGCCTTTTTTGAATTAGCTGATTAACTGTGCAACGAAAAGTCACGTAGTGGTAATTACACTGCGATCTGATTGGCTGTTCTCTAATTGCAGCCCCTCCCTAAATGCAGGCCTTAGGGTCGGTCCCAACGATGTGCATTTAGGGGGGTCTGACTGTATTCATCTGGCTCTTCGTCATTAAATAAATTCCTATATTCCTTTTTATAACCTTGCATTAATTTTCTATTTCTAGATTTTCCGCAATAATCTGCTACTATAACTAACTCTTTGATAGCTTTAGCAACGTCTTGCCATTTTGGCATTAATTGATTTTCAGTTGAGGATTCAGCCTCATTGGTTAACTGATTAATGTTTTTATTAGTAGATGACATTTGAATATATGTTTTGATTATCTAAAGTTTTGTATATGGGTGCTAGTACGAAATTCCTTATCCGTTACTTATAAAATATTTTTGTTCAATTTGAAAATTAATATGTACTAGGCAGATATAAAAAATGCAATTAGGTGAATATATATGTGATTTCCTTTTATATACTAGAGCGATATGCGGTCGATCATGTATGAATCCTAAAGGGTGTTGGCTTCATAAAAATGCTATTAGGCGTTATCCTTGTACGGATTTTGATAAACCTACTTGGTCTAAAAGCGGTAGATGTCCTAACCATATTAGAAGCTATTATGTTGGTAAATATTATCAAAAGTATTATAAAAAGAAAATAGATACTTACCTTGATTTATATATAGATGAATAATATATGATGTGACAATGCGATCATTTTTTTGTCGTCATCCAATTTGATTATAAAATATAAAAATATTGAGTTCTAGCTATATAATTTTTTGGTACCCTGGTTTTTATATAGGTAATAAAGTGTTGTTATAGAATATAGGCTTTCTATAACGATTAGAAAGCAAAATGAATACTTTAGTATCCAGGGTACTAAAAAAGTGACCCAGAACTCCCAATTTTATCCTACTTAAGCTTCTTATTTAATTTTTCAAAAGCATCTTGAATAAAAATTGATTTAAAAATGACTTTTGATAAATCTAATGTTCTGTTCTCAGTATTGATCTTTACAAGAGTAAAAGAATTATTAGATAGTATTGATATTGATAAAAAGATTTAATATCATTATACTTATTGTGAAGAACAGTCTTAGCCTGGCATTTCTAAGATGGTGCTACAAATTTTAACTTTTTATATTTCAGATCAAGAAGGCAAGCAAGGAGCATATTACTATTATATAAGTCCCAATAGTAAAAGTGCATCGTATAGTGCATTTTTAATTTTATGTTTCATATTTTTAGTATTGGTAGGTGTATTTATTCTGATCTTTCTTTTTTTAGAGCCTTCTTCTTTCTCTTCTTCAACATCAATAAAACCAATATTATTATCAAATACTAGGTTGTCTGTCTCAAAATCTATTTTTTCACTTATTTAAATTTCTCATTAATGCCAAAATAGATGAAATTATATAAGAAATTGTAATATATTTGGAATCTTTCTTAGGATTGCCATTACTTTTTTACTATTATATAACTATAGCCAAAAACTTCAAGTTTGTTTAAATTAGAGTTAGGGTTTCTATAGGCTTAATATTAGCAAAATATATAGTAAAATTGCTCAAGGAGTCTTTTTTGTTAGGGCATGAAAAGTAATTTCTTATGCAAATTTTAGAGAAATGGTCAATTTTTGAAAAAGCAAATGTTTTGTTTTGATTTTCTACTTATGTTATATTATATTAAAGCATAACTTGCTATTGGTTTGCACTATACAAAATTATATAATAGTGAAATTTTAATGGTAATACTGGTTAGTTTATATTTGGAGCCACCAAGCTCCTTTATAGTTTCAAAAAAAGGTCTAAAATATTAACAAGATTTCTTATTAAATCCATTTATTTTCAGTTAACTGAATTTTTTTTAATCTTTTTGTATCTTTTCAGGCTTTTGGGACACTAAAGATAGTAATATTGTTATAATGATATCAATTGCATTCTTAATTAGCAAAAGTTGTTTTCAAGCTAAGAAAGATAAATTTCAACAGGTGGGCACATCTATTTTTATACAAAAATAAAAAAAGCTTTTTTTAATTATTTATTACAATATTATAAAAAGAAAATTTAGTTATTTGTACAAAAAATTGATTAAAAAAACTATATTACATTTTTATCTAAAATTTTTAAAGTTTTCTGAGCTTTCGCAAGCTATTCATTTTTCTTCAATACCATAAAAAGTTAATCAACAATTCATCTCTTGCTACAAGTACTTTAGCTGGTATTAGGCCTTTCCTAATAACAAGTTGCAAAGTATGAGCTGCACATGGAATTCTTACAATATCAATTATTCTGTTAATTGCTGCTTTTATATTATTTCTATTATCACTTGTGATTGAGTGTATCTTTCCGATAAGACCCTAATTAGCAATTGTATTTTTTTTTAAAGTTTCTCAAATAATATCAGCAGTATGTAGATATTTGATATAAATTAAAAAAAGTAATATTTTATAAATTTTGAATTTAGAATCAATCCATAAACAGGTAATGCCAAGATATTCTTGCCTGTTGCAACCTGTTCACAGATTTGTAGTAAATAAACAAGCCATAACAGTATATATTTTGTAATTTTTTAAACATATTTTGGGTACACTAATTATACAATTTATAAATTGTTTGTTTTATGCTTTTTATAAACTCACAAAAAAATTGGCTTGATACAAGACTAATTGGTTGGGTACTGCAAACAATAAATTTAATAAAACTTATAACAAGTTTATTATTTTTTGATTTGCTATAGGGAAATTATTTTTTATACAGAAGTTTATTTTAGTTTATATGCTATATAAATAATAAAAATAAAAAATAAATGTAAATTTTTTTTATTTAAAGTTAATTATTGTGGCGGCTTATGCTAAGATGGCTTATGCTGAGATCTGGGGTCTCTATTTAAATCTATAATACCTACTAAAATCCACATATACTCTTTTATTAATAACCCTAATTCTAAATCCTAACCAAACTATAAAAACAAACACTTCTAAAAAATCCCTCTAAAATTTTATAATTTCATAATAAAATAACTTAAATTCTCAGCATAAGCCATCTCAGCATAAGCTGCCACAATTATTAATTTACTTATTTATTGCTTTGTCATTGTCTAGATAATCCAGATCCATTTGGTATAATCTATGTGTACTTAGGGGCGTGCCATTTATCACGTGATTTTGACCATGGATACATGGGTTGGGGTGGTGATTATGTCTATATATACTATATATTAAATGGGAAAATAAATTTGTCGCACCTGCGACATGTTGCACCCCCTGGTTCGGCCAATCAAATCGCACGATTTTATAGGCAAAAAATTTTGTTTTTTAAAAATTAAAAATTTTACATAATAAAGTATAAAATTTATATAAAATAGCATGCCATATAATGTAAAATTTGATTCTGAACAACTTTTTCTAAGTAATAAAGATAGGTTGTCTTAGTAAAAAAAACCGTTTTAAAAGAAAAATCAAAAATTTCCAAAGTTAGCACGTATAAAACTTTTTTTTACTAAAATAATCTACCTTTTTAACTTAGAAAAAGTTGTTTAGCGTAAAATGTTACATATGATACTTAAACGTAAAGATAAATTAATTTAGTAAAAAAAAAGGTTTATATATACTAACGATGGAAATTTTTGATTTTTCTTATAAAACAGTTTTTTTACTAAGATAATTTATCTTTATGACTTAGAAAAAGTTGTTCAGAATAAAATTTTACACTATATGTTTTGATATTGCTTATTTATTTTTATATTTTACTAGTAAAATTTTGAATTTTTAAAAAATAAATTTTTTTGCTTACAAAATTATGCGATTTGATTGGCCGAATCGGGGGTGCGACAAATTTCTATTCCCATATTAAATTATATATGGTATATAATATATATATCATATATATATTATTTAATATTAAGTAACTTTTTTCTACTAGTCCGTTTTGGATGATTTTACTACCAAAATATTTATCTTAATGAGACAATTTTAAAAAGCCCAAAATCATTAAAATCCAATCACAGAGTCACAAGATCATTAAGGTTTTGTATTTTTTTTTGACAGTCTTGCCGGTACTGTATTATTTTAGTGATTTATAACGACTGTAGTTGTTATTTATTTTCTACTGATACAACCCAACTACCCCTGGCTTTTTGCTTTTGCAATGCCCAGAAGTGATCTGTTTCACCGACTGTCACAGTGGCTAGAAATCTTCGCAGCCAATTTTCGAACTGCTGCGCCACAAGTTCATGTATTATCCTGTAATATCCAGACTTAGACCTCACATTATGTTTTGTGACTTCGGTTATTCCAAATTGAGGTTCTGGCACAACCCTTGTTGCTATTACTTTAATTGTAGATTGCTGCCTATTCTAGGAATTAAGTCCATCGATTGACATCTCAGGTCCCTATATCCTGCAGTGTTGCAGTTAGGGTTCCAAACTCTGACCCAGAAAACTGTGTACCCGATTACCTGACCCGAAAAATTTATCAACCGGGTCATGTTTTTGACAAACCGGTTTAAAATGATATATAGGTCACCCATTAATAAACGGGGTACCCGTTAATAAATAGGTCACCCGTTTATTAACGGATATCAGATATATTTAATATTCAGGATAAGAACGTCTCGAGTGCCCCAATTTTGTAGATTGTTATACAATTAAAGATTTTTTATGCGTTTTTTACAATACTTTTTTTTGGAGATTATTTTTATTAGACGCAGTAGATTATTAGATAAACTTGAAGTTTACCGTTAAATTAACGATACTGATTGTTTGGTTAGTATATGACCTTTGGGATGTTCTTACCTGTAGATAATTGGGTATCCGGTCATCTGATAATAACCAGGTGACCCACTTTAATTGGGTAACTGGTTTTAGTTTCGGGTAACCGGTTGAAAAAAACGGTTGACCCGACGGGTCATGGATAGAGATTTTTAACCCGGTTTGGAACCCTAGTTGCAGTTCCCTAATTTAGTCTAGCCCAGCTGGCTTTCTTAAAATCGCTGCCACTTGGATTTGAACCGGCAACCTTGCAATTTGCAACCTTAAGGTCTAAGGTTTTGTATTATTTTTATTTTTATTTTTTTTGACAGTCTTGCTGGTACTATTTTAGTGTTTTGTAACGACCATAGTTATTATTTATTTTTCACTAATACAACCCGACTACCCCGGCTTTTTGCTTTTTGCAACGCCCAGAAGCAGCCTATCTCACTAACTGCTGCAGTGGTCAGAAATCTTCGCAGCCAATTTTTGGACTGCTGCAGCACAAGTTCATGTAGTATCTCATAATATCAAGACTTAGACCTCACATTGCATCTCGTGACTTCAGTTATTCCAAATTAGGGGTTTGGCACAGCTCTCATCGCCGTGACTTTGATTGTAGATCGCTGCTCATTCTAGGAATTAAGTCTGTCGATTGATGTTCTGGGACCCTATATCTTGTGGTGTTGCAGTTCCCTAATTTAGTCTAGCCTAGCTGGCTTTTTTAAAATCACTACCACTTGAATTTGAACCAGCAACCTTGGAGCATAACCGCTATTGGACCCAAGGACAAGGTTTTGTATTATTATACAGTCAGCCCTCCATAAATACAACTTGTAACTTTGGAGAAAACAAAACTTTTCGAAACCTTGCGCAGTCTAGAAAACTACCAAGTAAAGAAGTAGTATCTAGTTTTGTCAAGGTTTTGTATGTGAAAACATACAAAAGTGCTTGGTTAGATATTATATTCTGTATAGTGTAACTCTTTTAAGTCTTTACAACTTGGTGTACTTCCCTCTTACTCCTTTGGTATTTTCGAAATTTCGACAAAGTGGGCATTTTGGCTTACTCCCTCCAAAAGATTAGCAGTGTTTACTCCTTCCAAATCGGGAATGCCTACCTATTTGGAGTCGCCGTTACGTGTGGTAGTCATGTGGTCATCAGCTGCGATGTAAACAGTGAATGACATTTTAGAGATATTTTGGACCGTTCGCAGAAATTTTTTACAAATCTTGCTACAAGGCAGACTTTACTGTTTCTGCTTTTCTTTTTTTTCTTTTTGTTTAATATTGACATATAATACTTGGGTAGATTGTCTATACAGTATTATATAATTTTTATAGATTATATATTTCATTTCATATTTGTTGAGATTATTCTTTTCTTTGTTTTTCTCATTTTGTTTCTTTTTTTTATTTGTTTTCATTTGGTATCTCGTTTAGGTTTAGTATCTGCCCCCCTTTTATACTTTCCCTTATATTTCAGTTTTTTCTTTTCTTTTTTTGTGATGGATTTTGAGTAAAATCATTCCATCATTGAAGCTAGGTGAGAAGAATTTAAAAAAAAGGCAGTTTTGACAAGGCTAACAGCAGCCATTCGGTGAGTACAGGGATAACTTGTAGTGATTTGTGGGCCTCTGTATGAGAAGAACTAGTTGTCATAGCAGGTCGCACCTGGGTACTTCGGTATCAAGTGAGTTTTTATTAAATTTAGGAGGATTTTAGCATGATGCCGGATAATTGTAGTGTACCACTTATAACTTACTATCGCTAGAATAATGTAATTTTTACTACCTTCTATAATAAAAGCAGAACCACTAGTTAAAAAAAAATTAAGCTAACCAATCAGAATTGAGATTAGAGTGATCACACCATACATGGATGGGGGTTACTTTAAGTAAAAAATATTATATGATAAATGGCATGCCTCTTAAAAGATGGAATATTAAGTTTAATATTAAGCTATTTGAAACTTTTAATCAAGAATCACAAATTTTATCCAAATCATTTAATATATTACAAATGCCATATATAACTTCAATACTAATTTTTTGGTTATCAAAGTTTTGAACAGTTTCTAATATTTTTTTAGTAAAATACTTCTATACCCAGCTTCATTTTTTTGAGCCATCCTTTTATTTAATTTAGTTTTTTTAATAGTAGGCACATTAGGGATTTTGGTATTGCTTTTTGCACTTATACTTCTAGTTTCTGATACTAGGCTATTTGATCTTGTATAAGCAATTGATTTGTCAAATTGTTGAGCTGAAAAAGAGGATTGCAAATTATTATCATATATTCATCAGCAAATTTTATATATAGATATATATCGATTACTAACTGGTAAGATATATATCGATACTCAACACCTCTATCGATTACTATCAATAGTGATAGTAATCGATTAATATCCAGTTAATACCCTATCGATTACTATCAATAGTGATAGTAATCGATATATGGAGTCCTTGCAGTAGAAAGGGCGGAAACTGCCCCAAAAATGAAAATTGAGTTTTTATTGGATTTAGGTAAATTTCGATGTGGTTAACATTTCTAAATTATAAATTAATGTCGATTTGCATCATAAACAGTCGAGATAATGTAAAGAAAAAGTTGCACGAAGCTGTGCACATCACGAGACTACCCGGTAATCACCTGTTACCTTCAACCAATCAAAACCGTGAAATTTTGATTGACCCGGATCAGTCCGAAAATCAAAACAAGTGATTAAACTCAATTATCTCAAAATGAGATATATTCGAGTTTCCGCCCTTTCTACTGCAAACACTCCATATATCCAGTTAATCAATATATATCGAATATAATATCAATTAATAATTATTATATTCACATAATCATACTTTTTGCAAAATTTTAAACGTTTTACAGGTTTTCACAAGTTTTCCCAATTTTTTAATATAAAATTTTATTTTTTTTATTTATTATTATTATATTTTAAAATATTACATATTTTATTATAATTATTATAAAAAAATGTCAAAAAAAAATAAATTCAAAAAAAACGAAACCAAAAAAAATAAAAAAATAAACTATTATATTCCTTATATTCACCCATATTTGCTTATATTCGTTCATATTTGCTTATATTCGCTTATATTCGCTACTTCTTGCAAAGTCCCAAAAAGTTAGGTCGTTTTCTTGCAAAGTTCCAAAAGAAGTAAAGAATAAATAAAATAAAATAAAATTAAAAAAATAAGTAAAAAAAACAAACAAAAAACAAACAAAAAAAATAACAAAAAAAACAAAAATGAAAAAAATAAACTTATATTTCGCTCATATTTGCTTGTATTCGATTATATTCGTTTATATTCGTGACTTCCTGCAAAGTGCCAGAGATGTTAGAATTGAAGTGCCGGAA
>QKWP01000022.1:126537-156214 GCA_003550325.1 Gigaspora rosea | reverse complement strand
TTTACTTTGTCTTTGTCTTTTTTTTTTAATTGAAATTTTACTTTTTTTTTTTTTGAAATTTTTGTAACATGGTCAAAACACTGTGTAATCGTTAAAGATCTGTTAATCGTTATATATCGTTTCAAGTAATTACTTGTGTAATCATTAAAGATCTGTTAATCGTTATATATTGTTTAAATAATTCTGATTATAATCGATTTGTAGATATATAACGTTTTAATATAGAAAATAATATATATCGATTTAGATATATATCGATTTTTAACCAGTTAATCGATATATATCGTTATTTTTTAATTGATATAAAACGATTAACTGTTATATATCGATTAATATCTATATATAAAATTTCCTGATGTTACTAATAGATATTTTTGGTTTAATCAAGAGGCTTTATAAGATATCAAGATAAAATATAATATAGGTTATATTTAAAGTTAAGGGTATAGTGTAATACAATATAAATATAAATGCCAAATTATTTGTTGTACATACAAAAATCGTCAGTTTATATAAACAAGTTATAATAATTTTAAAATTAAATTAAATTAGTCGAAAACAATATAAAAAATTGACTTTTAATCTTTTGTAAATATAAGCAAGAATATTTCAATATATTTTTTCAATTTTTTAATACTATAAATTTGCAAGGAGTTGTTAATGTTTACAAGAAAATCTACAGAAATAATAAATTCTGATTGGTTAAAATCGATGTAAATCATATGATATCATATGATCTGTAGCATGGGGACTTTCTCATTTTTCGAAAAAACACAGGGATTATTATAAGGTAGTTAACCAGCTAGTTAACCAATAATAAACTGGCTTTTTTACACATGATATCATTTTTGTCAAAACAGATAGATAATCGTTAAACAACCAACGGGCTTTATTCATATATTAAAATTTTCTTCGAAATAAAATAACCCATGTTGTAAAAGAATCCAACTATTAATTCACGCACTAATAGCAATTTTACAGTTTTAAAAACTTTATTTAAAAGGGTTTGATAACAAGTTACACGTCCCTTAATAGTTTTTTTAAAAACCCGCGTAATTAATAAAACTATACTATTGTATATATTAAATAACTTCTATTGTGTTAAATATCTTTTAAGAACTATCATAACTTAAGAAGAGTCTACAAAATTTGAAAATAAAAGCTAACAAGTTAATATTATAACTAAAAAAACAAATAAAAATACAAAAAACACGTTGAACTTTGTGAATTGAGCAGTACAATATACTTTTATTACCTCTTACTATACGGTAGATAGTACTTCAACCTTCACTATAACTACTGTAATGCAGCGTGATGCAAATGATGCAACTTGAGTTTATTGAAAAGATGTTCCCTGTGAAGCTATTTTATTAGTAAAGTATTACATGATTGATTTTTTTTTTAGATTTGCTTATACCCGAAAATTCTGGTTTTAGACCATAATTCTGTATAAATTCTTGTGTAATGTAGATCCCGGAAATTATCGGGTTCGAATATCTCCCATGCTATGATCTGTATGATTGCATGATTACTATTAAAAATGATCTATATTACACTCTATCTTTAAAAACTGAATTTCATTATTAATTTCAATTTTTTTGGTTTTTTATACATATACTTTCAATGGCTAATTTATTCTAATAGTTTATACATATACATATGTTCATAGGTTAAAATCAGTATATGCATGAATAAAAAAAATAAATATAGATATTATTTATTGTTTATATGTAAGTTTATAATCAATATGAATATTTTTTTTTTAAGCTTTTGTATTAAATTTATACAGATAAGTTTATTTTTTTATATACAGTATTATTTATTTATACTTTACGCTACTTTCTGATTTTTTATTTTACTACTACCAGTATCAAGAATCTTTTTTTCTCTAGTGCCCCAAAGAATTCAATAATGATAATATATGCTAGAGCTTATAACTCTGAATTATGTAACTTCCCCAATATTGCGATATCAGTTATTATCTACAAATCCAAAACTGACTCTAATTTCTATAAAAAAGTTATTTGGAAAATTTTGATGCCATTAATTATCTATATAATCAACATCATGAGAACAGCTAATTGCTTTTTACCATTGCTATGGAATTTGTTAAATAATAAAAGATTTGTATTTATAATTCAATTCTAATTTTTGCTATCTATTTAAATAAAACTAATTGTAGTTTTTAGTTATAAAAATAAGAACTCCAATTTGAAATGATTACAGAATTAGTTTCTATCCCTACAGATATAAATAATTCAGATGAAACATTTTGGTGTGTTTTATCAAAAAAAGTAAAAGAATTAGATAACTTTATTAAAATCTGCAGATAAAAATAATTTTAAAATTTTGTTATTGTTTTTATAAAGCATTATTAGAAATTTGCTAAAGATAACAAAAAATTTGTAGAATTGGCATCAGTTTTAAATACAGAATTGATACAATAGTGATTTAACAATCCAAAAATTAACTTTAAAAGGCATTAATTTATATTGTCTACAGTCAGAGAGTTATAGCAAAAAAAGTTATAATTAGTAATTTCTATTGTTCTAAATCTTATAATAATATATTTTTAGGCTTTAGACAATTAATCAAGTTTATATGCATGATTTTTTTCTTAAAAAAGTAGACTTTGAATAATTTTGTAATCATTATATTATCAATCTAATATTAGTGTTAAGAAAGACAATAAAAAAACTTTTAAATGTTATATAAAAAAGCAGAATTAGAAAATCTAATTGTATAAATTTGATTTTGATCTACTTTTATAACAAGTATAAGCATTGTTAAATTAGTTGATTACTTATAATATTCAAATAATTTTTAAAATTTGTTTTTACAGATTCTATAAAAAACAATAAAATAGCTGATATTTTGTACAATAACCAGATATATTTAGTGATAGGTAGAGTTCGAAGCATAGATAAAAAAATTTGTATACCTTTATAAGCATGCATGCCTTGGATCATAGCATGCCTAGTATACCCATAGAGCATGCCCTAACTAGATCATGTGTGATCATATGATAATCAATCAATTAAATTCTATGTTGCAAGTTCTGAAATAAAAGATGCAGAAATACGGTTCCTATGTTCTATTTGTATATTAGACATATATTAAATATTGTTATACAAATTTCTAAGCTTATATTTAATCTTAAATATATATTTGTTCTCTTCAAAGATGCAGATTTTAAAGTGCTGATCTCAAAAAGTAGGCTAGATTTATTTAAGAAAATAGTACAAAGTAATATTCAAATTTTTTTTTGTCTACTAATATATAATTAATATAAATTATTACTTTGCTAATATGTATAAAGAAGGCTTGGCATTATATACTTTGGAAGATAAGTTTTTTTTTTCTCAATCAAGTTCAATTCTCAATATACTAAAATAATTGATTAATATTTTTTTTAGATTTTAAGATAAGGTCTATAAATGCATCTTTCAATAAGTATATAGATTTATTATATACTATTTGTTTAAAAAATAATATTTTCAATAGACCAGCCTTCTTAACTATTCAAATTTTGTAGCACAAAATAATCATAGGTCTCTTTAAGCAAAAAAGTCTCTTGATCTTTTTCAAATTCAGTAAGATCGAAAAATTTATTTATTGCAGATGTTTTTTCATATTCAATATCAACAAAATCAATATTCTCGTCAATTTCATCTGGCTCTTTTGCTTCATAGTTATCTTCATCCACATCACTATTGTTTTTTTCAAAGCATTTGGGTAGCAATAGCTTCTTTTGTTTAATTTTTTTTTGTTTAGGATAACTTTTTGAAGCTCATTCTTAATTTGTCCAAGTCTAGAAAGTGTGTCAGGAGAAAGTCAGTTTCTTGACTTTGTCTTTGTAAGACCTAGGGAAGAAAAAGTCTTTTGTATATGGCACTGTGAGAAACAATCATTATAACTTTTAAAACCTTTCTCAAAAGTAGATACGCCTAAGCAAACTTTAGAGATAGAATACTACCTTGTTTTATAAAAAGTACTTAAAAAATGAGGTATGTCTTGTTTCTTTTGCCAATTGCATAATTGGCCAGAGTGTAGCGACGGTCAATTAGTGTCTATGCAAAGTGATACAAAAATTACTTTCCTGATGTGCTTCAATTGTAGAAATCTTGACAAATTTTACTTTTTTGATATACTTGCATATATATGATATAAATCTTATCAGAAATAGTATTTGGAAATTTTTTGTCTGTCCGCACGCATGTCTATATTTGTGCTTTAATGTTACCAACATATGCATATTAACGCGTTTGTGTAATATGATGAACATCATATGATGGGTTCCAGGCATATAATGCTATGCATTAGCCTAGTATAAATACTATAGTATTTAAATATTTTGGCTCCAGCCCTACAATGCTACGCATTAGCCTAGTGTATAAAGTATATATATGAGGCAGTGAAAAAATTTACAAGTTTCTGATTTTTTTGCAAATAGGAATAATGCTATTAAATCTGACAAAATTTTCATAATTAAGTTAAATGCAAACAAACAATATTTTATCAGTATAATATTCGAATGCTCTGCCTACAAAAATTATAAGTATATATATATATGTTGTGCCTCATATCCATTCCCGCGTCAGATCAAAGATGACGCACCTCAGATGCCGATTGTCAAGTGAGGTGCATGACTTGTAAATCGGTTACCTGAGGTGCCTCAGTTGTGATCTGAGGCACAGATTAAAAAATACTAATCACAGTCACATTTGAAAAATAAATACTAATCACAATCGCATTTGAAACAAAATATTAATTGCGGTCACATTTGAAAAAAAAAATGCTAATCACTTCAAATTCAGTAGATAACTTAGCTAATTCTCTTAAGACAACAGCAAATAATTATTTATTATACTTTAAATAAAAGTATTAAACTAATTTAATTCTTGTTCGAACAAGAACGCCCACCATGATATCGGCTCGTGCATTTCCTATCAGCTTTTTTGCATCTACATCTATTAGTATCACACGAACCTTTACAACTGCAAACAGAGCTCGATATCATTCCAACACTTTGGAGCTTTGCTGCTTCTCGAATAGATATTTTGCCTAGTGGAATCGCGCTAAGCTCAGGGTAAGTGGAAGTTCCAAGCTCTTCGAGTTCACCTGAGGAATAGCATACATTGATTATGCCAAACTTGTATCCTAGTCGGAATTGTTGTTCACCAGTTTCTTCTAAAATTTTACAGGGCAAAGAGGGACGATCGATACTAAACTGATCAATCTTAGAAATGCTTACTCGAACAAGATCACTGACCTTAAAATGGCTTAGCTTTCGTTTTTTCATCATCTGTTTGGTCATTTTTTTAGTATATAATTCAAGGTCTTTTTGGGCAGTATTCCGTAAAATTTCATATCCCGTAACATTAGAGTTCTGTTTAGTGATATCAGCTAGAACTGAATTTGGAAGTTTGTCTGAAAAATTAGAGTTCTGATCCATAGGAATTAGAGCCAGATTAGAATTCTGATTCATATTGTCTACCAAAACTAAAAATAAATTAGTATTCTAATCTATTATAGAAACGAAATCAAATTAAATTATATTTTAAAGAATTAAATACTACCATTGGTATTGACATTGGCATTGGTATTGGCATTGGCATTGGCATTAGTAGTGGCATCAGCATTAGTATTGGCATTGACATTGGCATTGGTATTGGTGTTGGTATTGGCATTGGCATCAGCACTATTATTGTCAGATAAATCATAATTATTAGGTTGGATTAGATCACTATTTAAAAAGTCTATTATTAGTGAACGAAATAATAAATAAATAGATAAATAAATAAATCAATAAATAAAAAAAAGCTTACTTTCCATGTCATCATCCAAATTTAACGTATCATCAATTTCAATCTGAACCGTATCCGGAATGTCCTCTTCATTATAAATTTTTTTGTCATATAATTCATTTACCAAAGTGCTGTTTCCACATGGCTTATAGCCATAGACGAGTTCATATGGTGTTTTTTTATGAGAGCGACACCATGAATTATTCATCGCTACGACCACAAATCTTAAGCCTAATGACCAGTCCTTGCAACCAGTATTTTTTTGCCACTTCCCCAACTTTTGCTACAAAATTCCATTTGCTTATTCGACGAGCCCTTGTGATTGTGGATGACAGGTCTTCCATTTATTATAGTTACCGATGGCCACAACTCAATTAGCTCTTTAATTACTTGGGCAACAAACTCCTTCCCATTGTCCGACTGTAAAATCGTTGGTGGTGATCCGAGTGAATGAAAAAGTTCAAATAGGTATGCTGCAACTTCGATTGCTCTTTTAGAAGTAAGAGCCTTCGCCCAGGAAAACCTGGAGAAGTGATCTCTCACATGACAGATATATTTGAATTCTTTATCCAGGTCAAAAGACAAATCAATTAGGTCCATCTGCAAAAAAAAATAATTAATTAATTAATATAAATTAAAACAAATACAAATTCAAAAAAAGTAATAACCTGAATATGTGACAGAAAATTTTTGGCTATTATTGGCTTGGCTGCTAGGGGATGAAATGCAGGTTTACGAACGGCACACACAGTGCAATTATTCACAAATTTTTTGACAAGGCTTTGTTTGACCCAGCCCCATTTTTCACTTACAGAAATCTATGTTTGTTTTTGTCCTCCATGTTCCGTAACTACACTATGAATATGACAAAAAACATCATAAAATCACTCCTTTATTAAAACAGGGTTACCTGTGGCTTTTACAACTACTCTATGATCACCAGGTGTAATTTCTTCAAACTGGAACTTATCCTTGGCCCAGCTACGAGTGTTCTTATTGTATAATGTGTGATCTTTAGGATTTAGCAAAACGTTCTTTATTTTGCTCAAGAGTTCATGGTTGATTAAAGCCTTTTCGCATTTTGATTCAGGAAGGTTAAGTATATAATTATCCAAGATTTGTTCTAGGGTGCTTTTGTTAATGAAAGTGTATTCCATTTAATGAAAAGGAAGTAAGGCGAATGTATTTTTTTATAAAGCCAAGAAGGCAAGAGACTTATATACTCCATTTGGCTTCGACAAAACTACGACCAAATTATATTATATTACTTTCTTTGAAACGTTTATTATATTTAGTGATTATCGAAATCATTAAATGATTGTTTGCGTCATATTACAGTTTGAGGCACCTTAGGTAACCGATTTACAAGTCACACACCTCACCTGACAATCGGCATCTGAGATGAGTCATCTTTGATCTGACGCGGGAATAGATATGAGGCACAACACATATATATATATTTTTTTAAGGTGAGGCCTTGCTTATATTTTTATTGGGTAATTTATATAAGTAATTACATATAATGTATAAGTATATATTTTAAAATTGCTTTTAATATGCTTTTATTAGAATTCAAGCAAAGTGAAACAAAAAAGCACATTTTTTAAATCAAAACTATCCATATCCTTTTACCATAAATTGCTATATATAAGACCCTCCCAGATATTGGGCCTCTATGTACTGACCCAGGTCTAAATTTCAAATCCTACAATAATCAAATGGGGTTTTTTAAGTATCTAGACTGCTCACTATAAATAGAAAATATATTTTTAATAGTATAAACACTCTACTATTGTACTAGACCTGGGTCTAAAATTAGGTTTTAATATTCGTAGAGTGTAACAGACCTGAGTCTTTTATGTAGCAGTTTATGGTAATTCTAAAATTATTCTTATTAACTGTACATATTGTCCAAAATTGCCAATTTCTGCATGTTATTACTAGAAAAGTTTTTATAAAGATAAGTGTAACTAGTTCTTTTTATTTTTATTATTCAATTAATTAATTATTTATTTTATTTATTAATTTATTTAAATTTAAATTTAATTTATTTGTACCATTGCCATCATACTTTTAAAAGATTTATTGTCACTATTATAAGATAATTATCAGTAATGCAAGCAATAGCCGATATCATTCAGAATCTATTTTTAGTAAGTTTCTTGAGATTTATCTTTAATAAATAATGCTCTGTATTTATTTGCACTTAAGTCAATAATATCAATAATATGCTCTTGAACTTCTTTAAAAATTATAAATCTATAGATAGAGTTTCTAGATGTATCTGTTCAGCCATCCAAACAAATCATAGTATTGGTAAAGGCTGATATGGTAGACAGCTTGTCTTGAAGACAATTAGAAAACATTTCTGTCAAGATATGTCCTCATAGCATACTTTTAGAAAGTAGTAGATAACTCGGAGCTAAGTCTTAGAGAAAGTCATGAAGATAAGAATTTTCAGCAAAATTAAAAGGAAGATCATATAGATAATAGTATACAAGAGTTTTAGGTGAAGTTTTCCTGTTTGAGTTTGAAGCATAGATCTGGCACACCAATTCAAGTTATTTTCTTGCTTTGGAGATTTTATTATTAAGCTTTCTTGATTATCATTATTTTCTTTATTTATAGTAACTTCTTGGATATGTTTGTGAGCAGAAATTATTTGTTGATTGGCTTTTTTAATATAGCTAGTTCTATCATCAACTAACAAACTATTGCACTTGGTAACATGTTGATGAAGTTTACTATCAAGTTTGAAATAAACAATATTTATACTTGGTAGTGTATCTATTGCCAGATTTCTTGTTTTTGAAATACCAGATGCCAGTCCATTGATAGCATTGTTGGAAAATGTTTTAGCAAAACCTGGAAGTGGTTGCATATTGTATATAGTAAGAAGTGATACTCACAAAATTTTTTTAAATTAAATTATTTTGTTATTTATTTATATTAGAAATCAATTGAATTATTAAATGCTTGCCCAATTATCTTATTCTATCTAAATATTGTTTATAAAACTGATTTTTATTATTGTTGAATTTTTATAGATATGAATTACTAGAAGAAAAACAAGACAATAATCATCTATATACATTTTTAAAATATTTAAATTTACTTATTTTTATTTTTTAAGGCATCCAAAATTACTTTTAATAATTATCGTATTTGCACAAAATTATATTATTTCAAAGATAATATTTGACTTAGTCAAAGATTTTTTAATAAGAAATATAATTTATATTCAGCTCAAACTTGTATCTTGAAATAATACTCACAGGCATCATTTGCATAAATATGGCATTTATTGTTTTTTTTTAAAAAAAACAATTCTGAATAGAGCTTATTTTTTTTTAAACAGTATTTAGTTTAACTAATATATTTGCCTTTAATTTATCCAGAATTTATAGGCAAGCGCCCATTCAATAGGCTGGTATTATTCAAGATTTTATTAATGAAGTTAGCACAATATTGGTAAGTTTATTTGATTATAGAGTAATGGATTAATATTGTACAATACCAATATAGAATTCTTTATTTTGATGCATTTTTACTTGAAAATTTAGAATCTTTATATAGTAAACAATTGTTCATAATATTTAGCAAAAAATTCTTTTTTAACTTGCAATGAAATGGTACCATTTATTATAGAACTGGAATTATGTATTAGGTTCTGATTTTAAAATATAGTAAATATTTTAACTTATGTATTTATAATCATCAAAATAATTTAATAAAAATTTAAGTAGTAAATATATAAATATTTGTAAGTGTTTAAATTAGAAATTTGTTTAATTCTTAAAAGTAAGGGTTTATAATGCATATATATATATTCTTGACTTAGACTTGGTCCCAAGTTTGACTTGGGACCAAGTACATGAAATATTATATCATATACACATAATTATAAAAGTATATGTGTTTTACTTTTGTTGCATGCATAGTTGGGGTGGTCTGTCAACTAAGTAAATCAAAATTAATAAAAATTTTTTAATATAATTTTCATTATTACACAGTATTAGATATTATTTATTAATATTTTATTGGCGACAATAATTTAGATGCAGGGCCTTTATAATAAAAGATAGAATCCTAAAATTTAAACAAATTGATAAAATGTTTTTACAATCCAAGTTACAGATTCAAATTTTATATTAATTAAAAAAACTCTACTAGCAGTTTAAATTCGTTCGAGTTATCCAAAAATAAATACAAATAAAATAATTAGAATATAAAATTCAGGTTTTTATGTAATGTAAAAAATGGCTCTGTAACTTTGTTAATAGGATAGAAAAGAGTCAATTGACATTAAAATTTTCTGCTAAGAAGAAATAAAAAATTGCTGTAAGCTTAAATTATAAGTGATCACATATAGTTTTGATTTATGCATAGTCTGTCATTTATTGTAATATTGCGAGTTGGATCTCCTACCATAGTTATATATATTATTATTAATGATTTTTAGCCAATAATTTAATTGTATATTATATGATTAGAGTATGCCCATTAGCTTTTTGGCATATCTATAGGCATGCCCTAGGAGCATGCTCCAAAAGGCATACCTATGCCTTTGTGCCTCAAACTCTAGTAATAGAACTTTACTTTTTTTTACCCCCTAAAAAATCACCTGATTTTTGTTACTCCCCTTATATATTATAATCTAATAAAAAAAATTAGATTTTTTATAAATTATTAAGTATAACAATTAAGAATTATCTATTTCTAGCATTGTAAGTTTTATTACTAGATATATATATTACTATATTTTTAGTATTAAATTTAATATATATATATTATATATTTATTGAATATTCAATAAATTATTTAATAAATAAATTAATTATTTGAATATTCAATTTCGTGAAAAAATTACTTATTCAAATATTTGAATATTTAATAAATATTTGAATATACTTTTTATTGGATCAGATCTCTATATATATATTTAGTAAATATTCAATAAATATATTTAGTGAAAATTTTAAATATTCAAATTTTCATTTGGTGAAAAATTATATATTTAAATATTCAAATATTTAGTGATATATTCCTTACAAAGTCCCATCAATGGTTTCTTGAAAATTTCTTTGTAAGTTTTCCATAGTTTTCCTTTGGTCAAAGTCTGGATGACTAGTATCGAAAGATTCAGAATATTTGAATATAACATTAATTGGATCAGACCTTTATCTGAGGCATTAAGTTTTGAAAAAAAACAAATAGTTTACAGAAGTGATGCAAAAGAAAATGAAATTCCTTGTTGCTAAATATTGTCTTGGTGCAACCATAGTTTAGTATATCTTAAAGGAGAAGTTTCCAACACATTCTATATTTCTCAAGAATCTCTATATAGAAATACAAGATATTGGCTATTAAGTAGTATAATTAAAAATAATGTATTGCAGTTTTACAGTATAGAAGCTGCTATTAAAACAACAAGAAGAATCTTATTGATTTGTTGAAGTTACATAGAAAGAAAAAACTAATACATTAATGAATTTGTTCTAAATAAGTCCAAAACAAATTTTATTATAGTATAAATTTAGTGAAGCAATTCGGCATAATAATACTATAGGTACTAACTAATATATATACTCTATTGTTATTTGTAGTACAAAATGATAATATGCAATCCTGCACTATTACTCAAGCTTTTGTCAGCAATAAGACAACTAAAACACCAATAGGTCCTTTCAATACCAAAAAAACTACTGGTAATAAATATCACTATGTGTTTCATATTAGCTAATTTCAATAAACTGTTATACAAAAATTTGCTCCTAAGTGACGTTAAAAAACTAACAAATGAAGCACTTATTACAACTAACACAAGAGTTTTTTTGACATTTAGAGTTAAAAAACCAATAAAACTCAATAAAAGAGCTATGCTAAGCTGTAGAAAGAAGTGCTTTTACCATTTGTTGAAATATTCAGATGTTTTAGGAGGGAACCGATGGGTTTATGATGGGTTGGCAACTTCAAGGATAAACTCGGAAGCAAATTTTTAAAAAATTAATCTTTTTAACACATATTTGGCTTAATTAAATATATAAGCCCCATATTTTTTATATATTTAATTATAAACACAAGGTTAGTTAAAAAGGCCGTTTTTATGAAAATTCGTACTGTAATAAATTTTAAGTACAAAATTTCTTTGATAATCCTCAATCATGATTGGTTGATTTTGGGGTTGAAACAAATTGGCTGATATGTGTAACTGATAGTAATCTAGCAATAGAACAAGCAATAGCTTTGAAATATTTGAAAATGCAACATCTTTTTTGTATTTGACAAAATGTAAAAAAAGGTGCTATATAGTAAGTTGAAAGATTTATTTAATAAATTTTATAGCAAGTTTGGTAATGCAAAAATGCTAATATGTCAGATAGCTTTGAATATTATTAAAATCAACTTATGAATTACTCTAATACAAAACTATAACTTGAATATTATCTTTATAATGTTGATATTTATGGGCAAATGCCTTTACTATGATGATATTTATACTTGGAATTCAATCTATGTTCTTTATTAAAAGGCAAAATGCATGTATTAAGCAGGTATTGAAAAATAGTAATATATTATATGTGATTTAAATAAAGTATTAATAGAAAAAAATAAAAAACAAAAGTAAAAGTAATTTGAAGAATAAAAGTAGAGTATTCCTTCTACAACAAATGTTGTTACCATTTTTTAACCCTATAGAATTTGTGGTTAAATGCTATTTGAAACTGAATATTTTATATTTTTTAATAAGAGGAGGGCCAGAAATCAGCTGATTTTCTAGAGGAAAGGTCTAAAAAAGTGAAAATTTAATATGAAGATCTAACTAAAAGAGAAGGTTTCAAAATTTTAGCAAAAATCGAATTAGCTGATTCCTGACAACACCCTAATTATATTGCTAGTTAGTTCACAATTGAAGAAGTAGAAGCACTTATATTTAATGAATCTTCTCAAAGTAAAGATATAGATGATGAGCCTAATGTGGTATACTTGTCTGCTAAGTATCTTTTAGATTATTTAAAGTGAAATATGATTGAGAAGATCTGAAAAGTATCAAGAATTATGAGTTATAGAATTAATCATTTTATCTTTCTTTTTGCAGATGATTTATATTGTTGTACTTGTTTTTTGCAATAAAAAAAAGATCTCATTTGTTGTTATTTTTATTATCTATTGAATGTTACAAAAAAGGCTTAGTTTAGTTTAATATTAATAGCAGCACAATAGATTCTAAGAAATAAATAACTGATGCAGCAAAAGAATGTTTATACTCTAGTCAATGATTTAATGAATTAGTTAATTATATGAATATTGTTCAAGAAGTAATAAGTGTTAATTAATATAGTTGTACAGATACTTAAATAAAGAGTTTGTTAATAAAATTCTTTTTTTATAAAAAAGTTTGAGAACTTACTTATACAGTCAAACCTCCATAAATGCAACTCATAGAGACAAGCCTACAATGTGCATTTAGGGAGGTTTGCATTTAGAGAGAGCCAATTAAATTGCAGCTTTAAAAATTAGATCAACAAGTTTGTATAACTTTTACTAAAAACTGTATAACCTATCTTAAATACTAAAATTTGATTGGCTATATGCATTTAGGGAGGTTAGTGTGATATAAAATATTATTTAAAAGAACATGCATTTACAGAATATAGAACGTGCATTTAGCACTAATAACGTCTCATGGACAAGAAAAAAACATGTATTTTGAAAGGTATTGTATTTATAGAGGTTGCATTTATGGAGGTCTAACTGTACTGGCAATGTGATTATGAATTTATTAGATTAATTAAAATATTTAGAAAAGATTTAAAAAATTTGTACTAGAGAAAATGAATTGGCTAGGAAACTAGTGATACAAATCGAAAATCGAATTAATCGATTAGTTGTAAAGTTGACATTGAATTTTACAGACCCAACTTAGTCGATTAATCGATTAGTCGACTAATCGATTAATCGCTTGGCCAACTAATCGATTAATCGATAGTCGATTGGTCAATTAATCAATTAGTCGATTAATCAGCCGATCATATAAGAATATCAACCCAGGCTGTTTCATTTGCTGCCTTATGTGTATTTTAATATTTATTAAACTAATCGATTAGTTGAATAAAATTGATTAATCGTATCAACTAATCGATTGAAAATTTTCATCGATTTGTATCACTAATCTAGAGAAAAAAGTATAGGTTTACATTGAGTCACCGTGTTTTTACTATCGTGTACCTACGATTCTGTTTTTTTTTCTTTTTTCATCTTGCTTATTTGGGAAAAGTATATCAGCCACTTGCAATTAGAACCCGCATGTACAAGTATATTTATTGAAATAAATATAATGACTATGGTCATTATGTGTTACAAAAAATAATGAAAAAACATTCAAAAACCCGTAAAAAATGATTACGTCATACGTTGCACTTCATATGCTACTCGAAACGTCATCACGGACCCAGCCCTTATTAAACTATGTGCAGATAGATATGCATTGAATAATTTTAGGTACGTACGTACGTAGCATATTCACAAAAAATTGGTTATCCTTGTAAAAAATTAAAACCGCGTTATAATTAGGGATAAGGATTAGATTAACTTGGTTTCTAATAGTAAATTTCACGAGGAAATTTTAGTTAGGTCGCAGAAGGCGGTTACTCAATTAAAAAAAATTTTTTTTTTATGTTATGCTTGATTTTAAAATTAATTTATGGGATCCGTGCGTCCGGTGTATTACATATTAGATTTTATATAATACGAGTTAATTACTGGTTAAATATATCTTATCTGAATTTCGATCATCAGAACTTTTCCAGATACGTTTAAAATAAAATTTTATTTTATGTGCCACCAGATTTCACAAATTCGATTACCTCTTATTTTTCCAGTAAGATTGGCGAAGCAGTCCAGAGTGCAATTTTTTAGTCCAATAAATTACAATTGTTGATTTGCTTAGAAATAAACATTACCAATTCAGTTGTATTAGCTCTAGTAGCAGAGTTGTGCAAAATTCCCAGATTTGTTTTTTTCGGCCAAGCGATCTTCCAGATTTAGTATACATTCAGGACAATGTTATGAAGTCGAAATACAATATAACAGGAAATCTTTGAAAATTGTAATGTTAGACAATTAAATTTCACTTTATGACAGCAAATTTTTTTTGAATAATTTTACTATCTTAATCGTATAATTTCCGATCTTTAAATTGCCATATTTAACATATTTAAGGAATTAATTGACCATGCATCATCTGGTATTCATAAATTACAATTACATTCGATTTTTTGTTATAATGTATTACTGGCTTTAATTTCTAGCAATTGAGTTAAATCTATAAATGCTTGCCTATGACAAGATAGGCTTTTCTTCGATACGTATTATTTGATCACAAACTAGATTTAAAACTTCAATTTTTCCTATAGTTCTTTATAAGCATTGACGAACAATCCGAACCCTTTATGACTAACATTTGGTTTAAAATACCGCACTGATTTATTCTAATATAAGGAAAGGATCTAGTGTATTTTCTAATTATCCAAAAGACAGTTTACGTTTATACTATTTTTAGTGCAAAACACCATCTTATATCTAAAGTCTAGCTTTTACCAGCAACAGCAGTACATATAAAAAGATTCACAAAACAAACGTGAAGTATTTTGTGTTTTTATTTGAATTTGGCTTACTCAAAATTGTTTATGTTTTTTAAGAAGTTCAATTTATATTCAGAACTTTTTTATTGAGATCTATGCATTTGTAAGAATACTCTTTGGCATAAATTTTGTACAAACTAAGTGGATAAGATGTAAATTTAACAGGGATGGCACGTCACTATGTCCAATTGATTTCAATTTTTTTTGGACATAAAATGTCCATTTTCAATTGGACATATGTCCAAAAAAAATTGAAACAAATTGGACATTGTGACATGCCATCCTAGAAATTTAATAAAGGTTTTGAAAGAGTTGACATTGCGAATGTAAAATAATTAGAGTTCTGCGAATGTCCATGTTCAGCACATTAGCACTAAGTCAGGCACTAGTGCCTCATGCACATGCCCAGCACAATGACACCAGGCCAGGCACTAGAACCTCATGCCCATGCCTGTGCCTATAGGCACAAAAGTACTAGCCATTATTAAAGGCATAAGTATAAAGTGCCAGGAACTACTAAATGCATGGGCACAAAATGCCAAGCATTAATCAAGGCATGGCACAAATGCTAGGCACAAAATGTTAAGCACAAGGTGCACAATTACAAAACAGAGAAATTTTTGCGCCTGTGCCCAAGTTTACATCAAGCTTTTGCGCTTATGCTTATGCTGATGCCCATACCTAGGTTTTCATATCTGTGCCAATGCCAATGCCTGAATTTTTTGTTGGGGCATGAGTATGAGTCAGGTTGCAGACCCTTAAATATTATAATGATCGAACAGTATGCTGTTTTCACCGATCATGCGCTAGTCACGTTGAAATCAATATCGAATCCGGCAGAATAGTTATCGGCAAATTTTTTTAGGGTGTCAGTGTCACAATTTACACAATTTATGAAAACAGTTGTAATCTCCGGATCATATCCGGATACTATCCGGATATTACCTGGGTCCTATCCGGATATCCGAAAACTTCTATCCGATAATTGAAATTACAGCTGTTTTCATAAATTCTGGTACATCTGACAAAAAATGGTCCGAACAAATATTTACCGGTTCGATAAGTTTTTTGATTCGGCAGTGATAAACTTTTGATTAATAATAAATAATGAATTTTTAAAACAAAGCGATAGTATTCTTACAATATTAGCACATTTAAGTTTTCGTTTGAACGCATGTCCAGTATGTTTGGTGTGCTTAGTCTGTACGGAAATTTATGGGCGAAGATTGTTCTTGCCTACCAATAGATCTTAACAAAAAACATAAAAGAGTTGTCGAATATAAGATAAACTTTCATAATGAATACATTACATGAGCAGGTGCCAATAAGAAAAAAGTTCGGTATGAACAAGAATTTATTGTCTGGATTAAAAAAAAATATATACAGAGAACCCTCCCTAAGTGCACCCTCTATAAGTGCACACCCTCTCTAAATGCACGCTTAAATTTAGGCCCAAATATATAGATGAACTCTATAAATGCACTTTTTCTTATTGTTCTCTAAGTGCACATCATTATAGTTTAGTCCCAAGAGCGTGCATTTAGGGAGGGTTCTCTGTATAATACAAGTTATAATTCCAAACAACCAAGATTCTTTGTCAAAACTGCGTTGAGAATACAGTATAATAAACCGAAATCAAAATAAAAAATTTATATTTTGTAATATTTTATTTCATCATCCAAATTTAATGAACGTGGTTTTCTTAAAAGTGTCGGAAAGCTTTCAACCATCTATATCTTCGTAATTATTTAAGAATTCGCCTTATAGAGGGCTGCACGTGATCGAAAAGAAGAAAGCACGCAACACCATCACGGGTGGGGCGTCACGGGTGGATCACTAGCGACTCACCTCGCGTGTGAAGATCACAAGGCAACTGCAGGAGCAAGAATTCAGGCGTGGGAAGATCAGAATAAAAGGGGGGTAACAATGGCAAATTCACATGATTGGCGGAAAAGGTCAGATATCAGGAACGGGTAAGCACCATATAAGTACGTACAAGTGGGCAGCAAAATTCAAGGTTTCCGGCGCCGAAAGAACAACAAGGCGGAATTCTCGCTACCCACCCAAGACAAGAAGGCACGTGATCCCATCATTTCTTTACTTGCGGCCGGCTTGCTGCGCAGGCGGGGAATGACCCCACCGGCTGACCCTACTGAGACTCCCAGTGCAATAACGATTGCTTCTGTCGCGGGATGTCTCTGCATTTCTGACCATATCGGTCAATTGCTCGCTTTCTATCATGTATACTGCTAACTTTAAATTCAATAAAAAATATCACCTCCGGCATAAATTATCAGCCGGTATAGTCCAAACGTCGTATGTTGTGTAAAGCGAATGCTTTTCGATTACCTGAATTGCTAAACTTTCCAAATATTTTCAACAATTGCCCAACGAACATGACTTGAGAGCGCCATTTAGCAAAGTTAAAATAGGGATAAAATAGTTATAATTATCATATATATATTGATGTCGATATACATTATATAATTATATATCACTACCGAAATCACAAACTTATCGAATCGGCAAATATTTATTCGGACCAGATGTCCCAGAATTTTATGAAAACAGCTGTAAGATTCGGATATCTGGATATTATTCGGATATCCCTCTACGGATCCAACCTCTAATACTACGTATGTCGATTTTTGAGTACACTAGTGTTTAACCTGATTAACTTGATTAGCATGGCTTTGTAAAAAAAGGGATGTAAAAAAACCAGGTTATGAAATTGTTTATCGGTTATCTACTATGTGTGGCTCTTTTTTTGTATTGAAAAACAAATAAACATAGCCTCTGAAATTACTGTATATATCCATCATAACGATTAAGTTCACATTTTGAGTTATACTAACCCCATCTATATTTATTAGAATTCACTTTTCTATTCTTTCATTCTCCACAATTCTCACTATCCTCCTCATACGTATCAACTTATTCTTTCTTTCAAGTTTTTTGAAATTGATGCATTCGTAAATAAATAATCTCTTCAAATAGAGGCGTAAATAAAGAAACAAATAATTTGTGAATAATGTCAACATAATTGTGCCACATTTTGATAACGATAAAGTTTTTTTTTTTTTAAATTTAATTCAACTACTTTTTTTGCACAGTATAGAAACACATCTGAAATTAATGCGCAATTTTTTTTAAGTGACAAACATAAATACATAAACGATAGATCTACTATAATTTTAGGATTAGTCGGAAATAAATCTTTTTAAGAAACCAGGTGAAAAAATTTGTAATGTCCGAACCATCGCAAGCTTCTACTTCTGAAGAAGTGCATAAAATTTCTGTCCCAGAAGAAGCAATAGAAGTAACAGAAGAAGTAATATATGCTTATTACCGATTTTTTTTATCTCTTTTTACTGTTACAGTACTTATTCATTAATGACTACAAATTTTTTTATGAGAACAGATTCCTTCAGAAAGCTCTAAAGCACCAACAAACATATTTCAATCGTTATTATTCCGAAGTGCAAAACCAAGTCGTGAAGGTTCAAAAAATGTAATAAGTATTACTGATGATGATTGGTCAAAGCAAGATATTATAAGAGTAGTGATAGAACCACATAGGGTATTACATTTATTAAATGATGATGATCAAATTATTTATGAGGAAATGAAAGAATGGGTGAAGGATCATCCGAACGAGGGACTTTCCGAATGCATTGAAGAATTCGGTAATGAATAATCATGTAAACTTTAATTTTATGCTTATTTTAGATTTGCCACTAATTAAATTTATTTAATAGGGACTAGACGATTAGGTGACGCCTTAGCAAAGGTGCTTTACAACTATCCATTCCCTGACTTCATTATCACATATTCTGATAGTGACCTAAAAGAAAGAAGTCAACCAATTAGACAAATGAGAAATCAAAAACGAAGGAATTTTGAAAGATTATTGTTGAAATCTGGATTAATCATTGAACAAGAACAAGATGCTGCTAGTGAAAATGTATACATTAAATTGTATGCTCCATTTGAAAAATTATGCGAACAGGCAGAAGTAATCAAATTAAGGATGAGATTAGATGTATGTATTAAGGAATATAAAACTTTATGATTTTACATTTTCATCAATACTTAATTCTTTATAGACAACAAATATGAAAGAACTAAGAGAACTAGAAGAGGTAGTCCCTCAAGTGAAACCCCACATTGCCAAAATTATGAAATATTTTACACATCCTATAAATTTAAAAAAACAAGCAGCTGTTTTTAAGACGGAAAAAATGAGCCAGTTTGAGGGTGCTGAAAATTTCAGATCTTTATCTGATATTATGTTGAATTTTTTTTCAATGTCACGAAGGAGTTTAATGGTATTTAATAGTTATATAAAGTTTTTAATTGATATATCGAATAATAATACGTAATACATTAATCGCATCATTTAATAAATATAGGTTTATAGAGTAATAGTAATAGCCAACCAAATTCAAAAAAAAGTATTGGTGGATGGTAATGAAGTTTTGGCTAAACGTCAAATAAAATCATTATCAATTCTAAATTTAATCAAAGCCAAAGTTTACCTTAATTTCTTTCCATTACATGATGGTTCTTATGAACATGATACAACGATTAATATTGAAAGATTGGTAGAAACAAGTTTTTATGGTGAACCAAGATATAAAACTAGTGACGATGATCGTAAACTAATCCTTGCAAGTACTAGTGATAACGATAATGAAGACGGTGAAAGATCTACCCTTTATAGAAACAATGTGAAATTAAATAAACGAGCATGGTTATTTGATAATTGGGTCAAAAGTTTTAGTAGGCAACCAATAGAAGAGATTAGAGATTATTTTGGAGAAAAGGTGGCATTATATTTTTCTTGGTTAGGTATGATGATTATCATAAATTATTTAAGGAATATACAAAAAAGCTTTTTTAAAAAAAAAATTTTTATATGATTAAATCTTTATATAATCAAATTTCTAATCGCAGGACACTATACAACTTGGTTGGCAATATCATCCGTAGCTGGTATACTTGTTGTTATAGAAGGAACAATAGAAGGCATGAGGTAATTATTTGTTTTGTAAAAAAGTTCAATTTTTATAATAGTAATAAATTTTGTATTGTTTACATTAATTTTAGGACGGATGCATTTAAGAGAGCATTTAACGGCGATGTTACTGGAATTTCCGTTATTTGGGATAATTCATTAACTGCACCTTTTGCTCTTTTCATGTCTATATGGTGTAATTATTAAATTAATTCTTAAATCTATTTTATTTTTATTCGTAATTAGGTTGGTATTCATTGCAAATTTATCTATTTATTAATTTAATAGCGATATTGTTTTTGCAATTTTGGAAAAGAACAAATTCGTCAATTCAATATGATTGGAATATTACAGAATTTGAGAAAGAGGTTAGTTCATTATTTTTTAAAAATTCTTAATGAAATATACTTATGATGTTTTAATCCAAAATTATGCGTAGGAACTATCAAGGCCAGAGTTTTATGGGACAAGTAAAGCTTCTCTTATTTAATTATAAATGTTACAGCTGATACTGGAAATGAATGCCAAAAATTGGGTGTCTGTAACATAATTAAAAAAATCAAATCAAACCATAAAATTTTCACGTTATGATTCCAGTATCAGCAGTGACAATCAATATAATAAATATACGTATTTGTGAATATTAATGCCAGATCTTTAGCTATTCGTAAATCGCCAATCACGATGAAAAACGAAATCCACTTTCCACTTCGTCAGAGAATTCAAAAACTTGTCATTTCTGGTATGGTTGTTTTTATTTCTGTAAGTTATAAGTTTCTTTTACATTAATTATAAAATATCAACAATTGGCGAATTACAATGAAATCAAATTAAAATTAAATTTAACATTAAAACGCATAGTCATAGTAAAATTGTTTTTAGAGTTATAATTAGACATAGGATTACAACAAAGTATGAATTAGTTCCACATAATCAAATAATTAATTAAAATTGCTCATTTAATTTGATTTCATTTAAATTTGCCACAATAATTAAGTTATTTCTTTCAAACTAATCATTCCTTATACAGCTAGGTATCACCATAATAACAATAGTTGTCTTCATAGTTTTTCCGCAGTTTTGGAGTGAAGCTGGAATTTGGACTTCAATCATAACTGCTTGTGTGAATTTGATTACTATATTAATCTTGAATATGGTATGTTGATTATTTATATAAAGACTTGTATGTGAATATTTGTATTAATGACTCTGATTAGATATACAAAAATGTCGCATGGTGGTTAACAAATTTTGAGAACCACAAGACTCCAACACAATTTGAAGGTACAACCTTTTTTCTCATCATGATGCTATTTTCACTTAAACTTATTGATCTTCTTTTGTTTTTTATATATATATAAATAGATTCCTTAATTATAAAGTCCTACCTTTTTGATTTTTTCAATTTTTATTCCACATTATTTTACATAATGATTTTTAAAGAACGGGTAATTTTTTGTTCTCTATTTTCAATCTTTTTTCTATTCTAAATTAAGAACAATTTATAAATTTAACTTTTTATAAAAAAATCAAAAAGTACGCAGGTGAACTCATAAAACAAAAAAACGTCGGATGTGAATATAAGAATTGCATGATAGAACTTACAATTCAATTAGCGATTATATTAATTGGCAAGCAAATTATTGGGCAATTTCAAGAAATACTTATACCGTACGTATTCAATAATTTATAGTTATTGTATGGGTTGTAGTGAACCCACTTACACACGGGTTATTTAACATACCCATATAATAACTATCTTATTGCACGGTGTCTGAAGTAACAATCCCGTGCCAATAAGTAAATGAAAAAAGCACGGGTTGTCACATAAGACCCGTGCAATAAATATAATTGCTTTTAATTATATTTCTATCTTACCCTATTTCAATTCCATAGTCGGGCGCTTTCTAAACTTAACAAAAGACAAATTGTACGTGAAATAGAAATACTAAAAGACAAATACAGACGCTCTGGTAGAAAAAATACTGATGTACCTCAGTGGGTCCATGACGATCGATTATCACCTTCTACTGGTACTATAGTAGAATATGAAGAAATGGGTTTGTATTTCACAGTTTGCGACATAAAACCGACATAAAGTTAATATATATTTGTAAATTATTATTTTACAACGCCACTGATTTATTTGTTCTGGTAATAGTTATTCAATTTGGATTTATTGCATTATTTGGACCCGCCTTTCCATTAGCCCCTTTGTTCGCTTGGCTAAATAACATTGCTGAAATTAGATCTGATGCATTTAAAGTAAGATCCTTTAATTAAAATCAAAATTTACTCATTCTTATTTAATAATAATTTATCTTATTTCGGCATTCATCAGTTTATTGTAGAATTACAAAGACCAGTAGGCTTCTTAACTCAAGATATTGGAACGTGGGAAGATATTCTAAATATTATATCTTTGATGGCGGTATTAACAAATGCCATAATTATTGCATTTCATTCTACATGGATGAAACAACAACTTCAACAAATTATTAGTGACCCTGATAATGAATATGAATTAATGGTTGCCAGATTGGTTTTCATATTGGTCTTTGAGGTATAAAAGAATTTTTTTTAAATTTTTTAATAAATTATGTTATATCTAAAGTTACTAGTTTAGACATAACATTTATAAATTTTGCTAATCTTTACTAATCATTTATTATCTTTTAATAGCATGCATTTTTTCTGATACAACTATTCCTTGCATATATAATATCCGATGTACCACGTACAGTTCGACTAGCAACTGAAAGAGAGAAATATTTAGTAAAATTGACTATGGAAGATACATATCCTGCTTTGGATGAATTTTTATCAACCAATGATGAGACTGATAGTTCATTATTTGATCATGCTGGAGAACTAAAATTGCCAAAATATAAAATTGATGAAGGAAGTTTAGCTAGAACTAGATCAGGATTCAGATATGGAATTGGGGATATTGGAAAGACTATATCAAGTGCGGGTAAAGCTGTTGGCGGAGCTGTTACTAATGTTGAAGAAATTGCTGGAGAGGTTGTCAGCGGTGTAGGTGCCGCTGTTAGTAGTATGGTTAGTAACAATGACAATGCTGTAAAAGATCAGCAAAAAGAAAGTGATAGTTTATAGTAAATGTTTTATAGAGTACTTACAGTTATTTATTTAAAATTATATATTTATTATCTTCAAATTTTTAATTTTTGAATTAAAGTAGTAATCTGTTCAATAATTTTATCCCTTGCATTCAATATCTAAAATATTCTTAAATGATTTAACACTTGTAATTTCAGCATGAATATCTTATTCTGTTGCCCCCCAAAAATTTTACTCCTGCTCTTTTTATTTTACAGATAGATGCTAGGTTCCATTGCTATTTCTAGGTACTAGAAGTACAAGTAAGATGTTAATTAAATAGATAAAAGTGTAGACATAATCGGTCTCAACATCCATATTATTATAATAATATCAACCCTAAATAAAAATCGGAGATATGATCAATCTTATGTCCCTATTATTATGTCACGGCTGATGCTGTTGACGTTCACGTGTTGATCGAAAGAAATTGACCAATAGCGAATCATGGTTAGAAAATTCAAAACAAACGTTTTGAAAAGCATCAAAAATTTGCATAGAAACTACCTTTTATGCATTATCAAAAAGTTTTCTTTTGTGATTTTATTATACCTCGCTAACCCCTAACCTTAATCTAATCTTTAACTCTAATTTAATTGTTAACCCCCATATAAACAAACTCTGTATACATATAAACCAAAATTGTTATTATATTACATAAATATCAGTCAAAATCAGCATTAGCTGAAATTAGCATCAGCCATTAGAATTATACCACTTAAGTAAAAATTAAGAATATATGGGTCTTTGCCTTGAAAATAGGGTTCTGGAGTTCTTCAAACCAAAATTATGATTTTTGTTAAATTTTTAATTTATGAAACATAAAGTTCATTTTGTACAAATTTTATAACCAGTTAGTTTAATATTAAAATAAATTATAGAAGTCCAGTAATTTGATAAAATTTTTTTGAATATCTAAAAATAGAATAGAAATGATAATATAGTAAATAAATATTTTACTATTAATTTTGTACTACAGTCACCCCCCTCTATAATCACACCTTCGAGATACAAAAAGCTATGATAAAGAGGTGTGACTAGTGTAAAGGTTACCTCTATGCAGTTACAATTATATTACAAATATAAAAAGTGACTATATAGGATTTTTATTAAAATAAATTTTTAAAAAATTCTTATTACTGTATTTCTGCAACATGTGTACCCCTGTGGGTTGTACCCTGCAGCAATTTTGGATGTCAAATCTTGGTTTATACCCAGTAGTGCTCCTACAGACTGGACTCAAATTAGACTTTAGTCAAGTCTGAGTCTGGTCTAATTTTCAGACTGGACTCAGACTTTTATATTTAGACTTTTTAGTCAAGTCTGAGTTTGGTCTAGGTATAGCCTGAAGTCTGCAATGGTTTGAGTTCAAATATATTTATATGTATTTTTGGTGCTAAATAAGTTTACTTAGTGCATAAAGTTAGAATTAATTAGTAAAATTTTGTAAATTATAAGATTTTATAGAATTTTATTAATAAAATTTTATAAATCTTATAATTCACAAATTTTTTATTAATTAATTCTAACTTTATGTACTAAGTAAACTTGTTCAGCATTAAAATATATTAAATCAACAGAGTTGATTTTATTTTACCTAAAATTTGAAAAAAATATATAATTTTGGATTTTTGATCAAAAAAGTCAAATTCAAACCAGAATATACTATAATACAAATATTATTTTATTATTTTTTACTATAAAATAGGCTACTACCTAAAATAAGCTACCTCCTCTCTTTTGGTCAAGAAACTTAAAAATGTCTTTTAATCTAAAAATAAAATACCTACTGTTTGATTGACAATAGTTGCAGGTACATCTATGTACTCTCCATCGAATTTGGTGTGTCTAAAGCCTGGCACCTTACAAGATTTCCTGAATCACAAGAAATAAGGAACACATGTGCACACGATTATTTCTGATAATCTTTTTTTTAATGTAATATGCAATAACTTTTTTTTTTATTATTAACATTTAATTAATATATTTTTTTATTAACGTAACCGTTTAATAAATACAATTTTTTTTAACGGGTTTGTTTTTTTAAAAAAAAAACTGTTAATAAAATACAGTTCTTTTTTTTTATAAGCCATTTATAAAAAAACTTAAGCGTGTGCCTTAGAAAGTGTATAGGAATGAACAGGTATGCATACGTATTTCAAAGCTGTTAATTTATTTATTTAAAATATGTTCTAAAGAACTTTTTAAATTTTTAATAAATTTGTTTTTTCCTCTGGGTTTCCTTCATCCTTTATTCTCCAATATGCATTATGGATTCTTTCTATTAGTTCATTTACAACCAAGCATTGATTCTCCAAGGCCTTATCAGCTTCCGTTTTTTTAGGTATTTTAATTGTTACAATTTCACGAAAAATATAATTCAAAACCATTCTCCACAAACATTTGTTGAAATTGCACCCACACACTCGATGTTAATAGTTTATCACTATACATATGTTCATGAAACCTATTGTTATCCTATATCCACTTCTTCAAAGATATTAGATAACTAGAGAGATTTTAGACAGTAAACACTTTGTGTAATCTCAAACTTTGTTATGGTGGTATATCTAAATCAATATAGCATTTTTTAAGAAAACTTAACAAAAAAGATTTAAGCCAATTTGCAATTATGAAAGAGGCTACAATTAAAATTATATGAGGATACTAATAATTGTTTAATTTGTGTGGTAAATAGTTGTATTTATTTATTGAGAGAGTATGAGACTCAATGTTGAACTTGGGGGCCACATCGGCCACTTTTATACTTTTTGAAATTTTACAAATATAATAGTCAATATTTTTTACATATATAATATGTATATATACTATAACTACTATTAATAAAATATATAGTATAAATATAATAAATGTAATATATGTGATAAATGATATAAATATGATATATGAGATATTTAGAATATAAGCTATAAAAACTACATCTTTCGGATCTGTCAAATCTAAAAATTTTTGTCTGCAGCAATCTCCTAGCCAATCAGATTGCTGATCTAAAGATAAAGGATAAATATAATAATAAATGTTTGACAACTCCTATTTTGGCAACCAGAGGTCATACAGGGACGTACTATAGCTCTTTCAAACTGTCTTGGCAAGCCAAGTCAAATAGTAATGGTTTCATTGAATTCAGATCACTGGTTCGAGATTTATGCTTGTTTTTGTAATTTTTTATAGGTCAACAATATGTCGGCAAGGAAGTAAGTACCAGTGAAAAAACAAGCAAAAACAATTAAGCGAAGTCAACTCAGGTATTTCTTTACCCTTTTCAATTTGTTTTTCAATAGCACAGGCTTCAGTAACAATTAACTGCTGGATGAGATAGGGAACTTGCAAATCTCACTAAGAATTTCATCATTAACTCCAACAACAGAGGTTTGTTTAATTTAGTATTCTGCAAGATCCGATCCAGAGATTCAGATTTGATCCAGATCCGTGGGTCGGATCAGACTGAATTTATAATTTATAGGATCTGACAAATCCGGATCCAGATTGGAATCTGATCCAGTATACCTGTTAGGATCTGTATTCTGATTGGCTGTAAGTTATATACTCTGATTAGATATTAAAATCTAGATAATCTCTACATATAAAAGCATTATAAGAACGAACTTTTTTTTAAGAACTATAAGAACCTTTATGAATATTGATTGTATAAGAACTAGGAACTTTTTTTTTAAGAACTATAACCTTACGAATATTATATAAGAACTAAAGTTTTTTTTAAGAAATGAATTTTAATATAACAGATAAGAACTACAAACTTTTTTTTTTTAAGAATTATAAGAAATTTTTTAAAATGTAATACTATCATAATACTATCATAACTAGAACCAAGATTATGAAAAAAATTTTCAAATATGATTTTTTTTAATTATAAGGTTTTTTTTTAAAGTTAGTACCATTTACATTTTACATTCAACTTTCGCGAGCTAGTAACTACAATGTCAGCACCACCTACGCTTTATTATATTGAAAATTGTGAACCAGCACCTAATAGTAAACCAACACCTACTTACACTGGTGCATCTAAAAATTGTGAACCAATGTATGTCCACACAGGTCAAAAACCAATATATCGGGTACCTATCGGGTACCATATTACTTTAATTGAAAAATATATAAAATACTACATATCAGTGACCTACCATACATATATCGTATAGTTTGGATATATTGGATACCCGATGTGTATATGTAATAAAAATAATTTTTAAATCTACATATATTATAATTCTAAATCATTGTTTACAATGCAGATATTCTATATATTCAAAAAAATTTATCCTTTATGATATAAAAAATAATTTTTACTACTTAAAATTTTTTTTAATTTGATATATATCGAGTACCCGATAAATACAGTATTAACTAGCAATAGGAATTTCTAAAAGCGGTAGTAAAAATAGATAACGAATTGCATCTATAGCACATATATGCAATGGTGGGAATAAAAGTAATTCTCATAGTAAGGCCGGAATTTTTATTCCCACCATATTGCAGGAAACAATAAATAAATAAATAAAGCAAACACGGTTTTTTTTATTTATTTTTTTTCGGTTTATTCTATTTTTATTTTTTATTTATTTTAAATTTGTTTTAAAATGGTTTTATTTTTCGATTTTTTTTTTATGGTTTTTTAATCGAATTTTTTTTGTCGAAATATCATCCCATAAGTTTAGTCCAAGAATTTGTCGATAAGGTTTAACCTTTGGCACAATATCATTTGAAAATATCGAATTAAAGGAATGCATTGATCAAGTGTAGTTTTTAAATCTAAAAAATTCTTTTCAGTCCATTGCTTGAGATCAAAAGGTAAATTTGGAGGTTTTGCCTTTTCTCATTGAATAACCTTATCCCAAATTTCTGACTCTTCTATTTGTAAATCATCTCTCTTTAAAGAGTTAACAGCGCATTTTCTTGAATAGAAATAAATTCATCAGAATTAAAAAGTAGGTTAAGATATTTCGCAAGGATATATCAGTGCAAAAAATTTGTAAAGCCTTAAAATTATTATCTTGAAAACTGGTAGAATAAACTTTGACAAATTTCAATTTAAGCCAAGATGCTTTGTTATCGATAAGACTAAATATATTTAACCAATTCTGCTAGACCTAATATGTTGGATAGAACTAAAAAATCAAATATAGTAAGTAGATGGTTCAACCTTTTCTAATGGAATAGTACCGATGTAAATATTCTAAGTTAAAAAAGACCTTAATTAACATTTAACTCAAGAACGATTTGGCACACTAGAGGTAAAAATCTTAACTATAATTAAGCTGGTTATGAAATAAATCGCTTACTTAATTAAAATTTTTAACACAATTAGACAGCCATCAGAAGTCAGTAATTTTTTAGCCACTTCTAACCGGTTTTTCATAACAAGTTTATATTCTTTACCATCTTTTTCAAAAACTACTATTTGTCCAATTTTTTTCTTTTGCCGTCGCCACTCTTTTCTTTTTTAAAATAAACTTCAAAGGGTACATTTCTCTTATCCAACTTAACTATCTTACCATCAAAGATTCAACAGTAGTTTGAGTAAAGTAATTTTAAAAAAATTTTTTTTTGATTTCGGTTGATAATTCTTTACGAAAAAATGATAAATGTTGGTATAAAACTAATGAATGTAGCTTAAACGTTTGGTTGCCAACTTTAACGACAACATTGTATTCGTATTCAGTTTCAAGAAGTTGAGCAAAATCGTTTGAGAAACGCTTGAGTAATTTAGTACTTATTTGTGACATTAAGATACAATTTTAATTATTAACGTAAGACTTATTAACATACATTTATGTGGATTTGTAATGCATAAACATACTAACTTTTTATATTTACCTGCTAGTTACACCACCCAATGGATACGTAATCAGATGCATGCCATACTATAATTGCACAATTCATTTTAAAATTATATTTTTTTAAATGTATCTTTTTTTATTTATTTTTATTATTTTTTTTTTACTTTTTTTATTTTATTATTTTTTTTATTATTATAATTATTTTTAATTTTTTTATTATATTTAATTTTTTTTTATTTAATTTCGATTTTTTTAATTTTTTTTTTTTTT
>QKWP01000022.1:97639-126320 GCA_003550325.1 Gigaspora rosea | reverse complement strand
TTTTTTTTTTTAAAAAATTATTTTTTTTTTATTTATTATTTTTTTTTATTTTTTTTTATTTATTTTTTTTTTACTATTTTTAACTTTTATTTTATTTTTAACTTTTTTTATTATATTTATTTTTTTTTATTTAATTTCAATTTTTTTAATAATTTTTTTAAACGGTTTATTTTTTTTTAATACCGTTTTTTTTTTAATTTTTATTATTTAGAGGAAATTAGGAAGTCTTACCAAAAATTAAGTTTGAAATGTATTTTAAATTTTTTTTTTATTACAATATAACGTTTTTTTTAAATAATTTTTATTTTTAATTATTTTATTATTATTTATTAAATTTTTAATTTTTTTTTTATTTATTAAATTTTTTTTATTATTTTAACGTTAAATAATTATTATTTTTATTTTTTTTCAGTTCATCTAAATCTAGATTAGATCAGATCTTCACGTGATTTTATTTAAGTATTTATTTAAATTTTTTTTTTTCGTTAACTTACTTTTTTCCTATTAATTCTTTTTTTATATTTACTATTATTATTATTACAGTATTATTATTATTATTATTATTTATGTTTTTTTTAAATTATATTTTTTATTTTTATCGTCCCGTTACACTTTTCAGGAAATATCTTTATCGTTGGCGTTATCCATTTGGAGCAACTTTTCTTTGTTGTTGGTGCCGTCCATTTTGGAGCAACTTTTGTCGCTGGTTGTTCATTAATGGCGTCCGTTTGTGCATCTTCTTTGGTGGCATCCATTTCGGTGCTTCGTCGTTGGTGTCGACCATTTCGGTGTATTATTCGTCGCTGGCGGCATTGGTGTTTTTCCTTTTTCGTCATATTTTTGTTGACGCGCCCTAGTTCTAAAAACTACTCTTTAGTTTTTTTCTTTTTTAGGTCCTTCGAGTGATTTCGTGATTGCCTCAACCGATTTTAACATTGCTCGAGTGCGTTTCAGAGATTTCGCTTTTTAGTTTTTTTGGACGTTTCTTGTATGACTACGTGGTGTCTTGTCGCTGATTTTGACATTGCTTCGAGTATGTTTCAGGGTTTCTTGTCATAGATTTCATTTTGGACGCCCTGTCAGTTTTCTTGGATCTATGTGCGAGTTCATGGTTGTTTCTTCTTGGGTCTTTGTGCGAGTTCGTGGTTGTCTCTTCTTGGGCCTCTGTGCGAGTTCGTGGTTGTCTCTTCTTGGGTCTTTGTGCAAGTTCGTGATTGTCTCTTCTTGGGTCTCGTGATTGTCTCTTCTTGGGTCTCTGTGTGAGTTTGTGGTTGTCTCTTCTTGGGTCTCTTTGCGAGTTCGTGGTTGTCTCTTCTTGGGTCTCTGTCTGTGCAAGTTCTTGGTTGTCTCAAGTGTCTTGTTACCGATTTTAACATTGCTTGGAGCATTTTTGGGTGTTTTGTAGATTTTACCTTGGGTACCTTGTTAGTTTTCTTAATTAATATATATGTAGTTGCTAATACTGTGAATAGCAAATTGGCAATTTGCTAGCATATATATTAATTGAATTTAAAATCCATATATGATTGTAGACGGTATAAATATAAGTAGTAAAACCTCTGGCAAGCTCTAGCCATATGAATGTGATAGATAACTATCTTGCTAAGTCTGCTGGCTTATATTTATTATATGTCTTTATCTTCCGGCTCACCATGAGATCATTGATTTTAAATTCTTTTATATTTATTTTATATATTTTATTTTTAATTAATATATATGTAGTTGCTAATATTGTGAATAGCAAATTGGCATTTGATAGCATATATATTTATTAAAATTATTACTTTTAGGGTTAGGGTTAGGGCATATTATTTAGTATTAGATTTTTTTTTAGTATAAATTATGTGATTAAGGTTAGTTTGTTGGATTCTTGTTAATTTTGTATTAATTGTATAATTGTATTAGTTAAAAGCAAATGCTTTAAATGTTCATTATCTATATTATATAAATAAAAAATTTTAAATGACTTAATTAGTATGTATATTTTTAATAAATTAAAATTAAAATGAAGTAGTAATATTATATTTTTACAGAATTTATATATGCGATATATATCTAATATATATACGGCATATATACTATATGTGTACTATATGTGTTCGACATGTGTCCAATATCCTACATGACTCTACACATATCGGGTACCCTATAATATATATCGGCTACATTATGATTACAGAATTTATATATGCGATATGTATACTATATGTGTACTATATGTGTCCGATATGTGTCCGATATCCTACATGAACTCTACACATATCGGGTATGTGTATAAATATATCCTACACATATCGGTTACATATCATATATATATAGTATACATATCGGGTACCTGATATTATACCGATGTGCATCATTTTGACCTGTGCCACTCGAATAGACATAAAGATTGTGAACCAATACCTGGAAATGTGTTTGAGATCATGGTGAAGAGAATTAGATGAATTGTACACATATAGCTTATATTTATTATTATTATTGTTTTTAAAATTATACGATTATTTTTTAAAAGAAAAGTATGTTGAGTTTTTGCTAACAAAATAATGACCGTAAGAGATTATTTTGTTAGCAAACCTTATTTTATACTAATGAATTATTTTATTTTATTTGTATTTTTATCTTTGATAATTAATAATACAAACTTATAATTAATATTACTTTATATTTTATAGTAGAACTAAACTTGCCTAGAATGCTTTATTAGTAAAGATGACTTAAGAAAACTTAACCTTATTACAAGATTCTTAAAGAAAATATATGGGATGATATTAGACCAAAGTTAATTTCGATATTTATTAATTTTACCTTCTTGTGAAAGAGAATGTCACAACTTCCAGAACACAATCTAACATTGCTAGAAAATAGTATTTCATAAATCTTATTAGATAAAAGACTTACCTAAAACTATTTGGTTTTATAATAAAAATTCGTGTAAATTGCAGTCATATTTGCTTCTAAAATTCCTGAATGTTTATATATGTATAGTTTGACAATAAGATTTAGCTTAAATTTATGATTAAGTGGGATCAAGTGTTCCACCAACTTTTATTATCGTACGATATAAATATTATATATAGTTTTACCTTTTTATAAGGTTATAATTAATGTGTAAAAAATGTTATTTTTTTTAAAACAAATATTGGAGGCAATGTATAACGTATTGTACAATTCAATTTTGACCAATCAGAATCTTGTTTATTAGCCAATCAAAAGTTTTTATATTTATTAGTTGGATCCCGGATCGGACTCAGATTTTTTTATTCAGATCCAGATCTGAACTTTGGACTTGATCTATTTTTCAGATCGGGTTCAGATCTTTCAAAATATCCATCTGATCTGATCCGTGCAGAACACTAGTTTAATTTGAAATTCAAAGACCATATTTTCTGAGATTGAGCATCTTCTGGCATCCAGGGCAATAATTTTATGACACACACCTGATAAAAGTATAATAACATTAAATAGCGAAATTAATAATGTAATATTTTATAATAAAAATATATATTATTGCTAAAAAATTATTTTTATACGAATTAAAAAAAAACATAAATAAATTTTAAACCAATTTTTTGTATTATATCTATAATGCCAGGCTTAGAAGAAGTTGTCCATTTTAATTCACTATGATAGGACTCTAGGGGGTTGGTTGAAGTCACTTGCAATAGAAGGGGTGAATGCTATTGTGCCCAGAGGGCCTATTGATTCGAATTTTCATATAATTATGCATAATATAGTTTTTTATAACAGAAACTTGACAAGCATGAATTGCCTGCTATATAAGCACTTTACAACCAATTTTTGTAGTTTTATGTATTGCTTGAATCATCAAGCTTCGGACTTTGGTTTTGTATATCTTATTCATCCATATCTGCATTACATGAACTGTACAGAAAATTACAGCACACTCTTGCTCACCACTGCAAAGACCAGGAAATACTTTTTATACTATTAGCCTCAATGTGGCTCATGTCAGCAAAAATATATTGGAGATGCTAGCGATGTCCAAATTGTTAATAATTTTTAATGCATTTGCGACTATGTCACTATCTTCTTTACTGACAAAAAAGTGGGCACCAACGTCCCAGTACCATATGGGGCATCCATAAATAACGTTATGTACTCCCTCATAGTAGTTCTGGACCCCCTCTACTACATAAAAAAATTTTTCAAAATCCGTATGTTTATATATAAAATTTTACAAAAACTTTAATATATTGTGATACAGTGATCCGATTTGGATGATTTAGGTGCCATTCAATTTGTCTCAGTGAGACGAATCCAATGATACCAAAATCATTTCATTTGGATCACTGGATCAATAGTTATTCACAAAAAATTATTAATTTTTTAGTAATTTTATAAAAAAATATAATAACCAATAGTATTTGGGCAATAAAATTTGATCTAGTAATCCAAATGGAATGAAATTGGTACCATTCGACTCCTCTCACCGAGACGAATCGAATAGTGTACCAAAATCATTCAATTTGAACCACTGATTCAATTTTTAGCCAATTTTTTCTAAAAAAATTACGTTATATTTTTTTGACCTCCTACTTATTAAGAAAAACATTATCGTTCATCCAACCCCTCTTGTATAATGTTATTTATGGATGCCCCCTATGTATCTCTTATATACAAAGTGAATAGGTGACAGTCACATTTGTTTGTCTTATGCGTCGAATTGATTAGAGCTAACTATGTCATTCAAGCTTTACAAGTTGGAGCGGGTGCGCAAAAACTATTCCATAGGTAGATTGACTTATATTGTCATAATGTTCAACATTATATTCTTTTAAAATGAATAAAGAAAATAAATAAAATAATAAATAATTGAAACATACGGGCTTGGTGCTAAAAAAAGGGATAACATTAACAAAAAAATTCTTCTACAAAAAATTAATTATCTCGTGAACTGGTTCGCGAGATAATTAATTTTTTGTAGAAGAATTTTTTTGTTAATATTGTCCCTTTTTTTAGCACTAAGCTAATGTATATAAATAAAAAAATCCAATCTTCGTTTTTTAAAAAATTAATACATTCTACTATGTCAGACTCTATATTTATATTACCCCAAAATTGTCATTTTTTGTACTTCCCAAACTCTTTGCTTAATGTTTGAAACTTCCTTTCATTTTAACTCTTTGATACTTTCACCCAAATCTAGTTTCCTTGTTGCATAGTCTTTGATCGCACTCATAATAGTAGGTGGCAGGTAGTTCTTGGCTGCTTCTTCTTTTACTAATTTTCAAACTGCATCCAAATACTTTAACTCTTCACTTTTCCTAAGTGTATGTGTATAGTCAATGCTATTATTATATTGCTTAATTTGCACTTTTTGTGCCCAACAAAACGCAACACATGAATTTTTGCAAAGCACAGGTTGGGAGGACAGATTTTTGTCTTTCTACATTTTTCAAAAGGGATACCTTCTTTTTGACCACTTGAATAGTTATGCTTTATAAGCCGGTATGTAAAAACCATAAATTACCATTAGCATGATTTTTATAGCTAAATCTAGTCCAAACATTTGAAACAAGTGGCCACCATGCATGATCAAAATCATGCATTAAAACTTCAAACAGTTCACCAACATTGAAGAGAAGTACACGTCTTTCATTAGTGGTTAAGGATTGAGATATATAAAATTTAAGTGTGACCTCTTTATTTTTTTCAAGTACAACATTTCTATTTTCTTTCGATATGGCCTCTTCATATTCTTCAAGCTCGGCTTTATCATTTTCCTTATATACAAGACCCTTCTCTTCCTCAAGTACAGTTTCCTCCTCTTCTACAAATAAACCTTCTTCATTTTCTACAAAAAAATGATTCATACAATCAAATATACTAGTAAAAATATATATTAACCTCTTATTGTAATCGAAAAAAAGAAAAAAAATTGTACGTGTCTTGTGATATTTTGACATTGTTTATAAAAAAAAAACAAATTTGATTGTAAAATTAGATCTTCCAAAAAAAAAATTCTTATATTGTATAGCGATAATTAATCCCCAGCTTATCGTTCATAAAAAAATTTAGAACATAAAATCAGATTTTACAAAAAAAAAAATTCTTATATCGTATAGCGAAAAATCTTTGTATTCAACTAGTAACACATTTGAAAATAAATTTCTCAAGATTTGGTTTCTGAAAAAAATCAGAATTAATCACTTTTTGCAATTTTCCATGATCTTGGTAACCTTGTAAGGTGCCAGGCTTTAAACACCCCTAATTAGGGTGAAATGTTTACTGATTATCTATGAATTGCCCAAACCGATTTTTAACTAAGTTATTAATCGATAAATATAATTAAAATTTACTATTAGAATAAAATAATAATTGCATTTAGAAAATAACAAATACAATTTAATATTCTTTTGAACTTTAATATGCTAAATTATTTCTAAATTTTACTGCTTTCTAAATAAAGCGCACATATGGATGTATGCTAAATTATTTTGAAAGTATTTTCGATAAACATTTTGGCATTGCTATATTTTTTATATAAACTCTTCAAAATTACTATACTAAAGGTTTCATAATTAAAATTCGTAAACATTATTTTGTTAAAATAAGAAGACATATTTATTATCATGTACAAAATTCAAATACAATTATTTATATGATCTTCCTTATAGATTATTGTTATCAATACTGCTTTTAATATTGTTTTATGTTTAAATACCTAAAATTTCAAATCAGCAACGTCAAATTAAACAAATAACTAATCTTTTAAAGACACTTATTAATGAATACTCAACTAGCACGAATAAGGCCATCACTAATGTCCTGGATAAAGAAATTGACGAACTATTAGAATTAATACAAGCCATAGAACTAGATCAATATCATATTATATGTGAAAAAACAATTAAATCTATTTTTTTAATTTCTTTTGCTTAATTATAATAGTTTGCTTGAAAGTTCTCTTTGGAAGCATATTAATAGATCAGATAACTTAAATAATATTTGTTAAACCATATAAAAAAAATCTAAGCGAAAGCTTAATAAGTTATATAAAAAATATTTTAAGTGAAAGTTTAATAAGTTATATAAAAAATAATTTAAGCGAAAATTTAGTAAATAATATAGTGCGGGACACCTTAAGGCGGAAATTATGAAATTTGTCCCATTTTCAAAAATTTTATAGTAAAATTTCATGTCTTTGTAAATCTTTGCATTTTGATTGGCTAATAATTAATTTTAAAAAAAATTTAAAATTAATTTAAAAATTAATTTTAAAATTAGCCAATAGCAGAAGGCTAAAACATGTGACCCATTTTTGGCTAACTTTTTACGCATCATATAAAAATACTATACTTTTAAACTTATTAATTGAAACAATATACAATAATTTTTGAAAAGTTAAGGCCGCCCAGTGATCACAAGTAGGATTGATATGCGAAGCTTGGACCAGAAGGTTTAAATAGGCAATCCTCTAGTTGGGTTGTAGATATGGCAACTAGTATAGAACCTTTGCGTGGACTACTTAAATTAGACAACCAAAAGTTGTACGTGTGGCTAGTTGTACGTGTGGCTAGTTGTACTCTTATTCAATGTAACAATTGTGGGGCTGCCCAAAGAGGCGCCCTTGATCCACAGGCTTGATTAAATAAACTTTCACCCAGAGCGGGAACTTAGACATAAAAAAAAAAATAAATAAGTTAAGACTGCTAAATTGTAGTAAATTAGCTAAATTACAAAATAGGTGTCTATTTTTTGTGATATTGTTTTTATATTGAATATTATTAGCTTTTAAAGTTTGTAAAGCCTTTAGATGTCTTATACTATATAAAAAAAATAATTTCGCAAAGGTTTATTAAGCTATATAAAAGAATAATTTGAACAAAAGGTTTAATAGTAATTTGAGCAAAGATTTGTAAGTAATTTGAGCAAAGGTTTAGTAAGTTAGATAGAAAAATAACTTAAATGAAGGTTTAGAATAATTCAAGCAAAAATTCAGTAAGTAATTTGGGAAAAGGTTTAGCAAATTATATAAAAAATGAAATTTAATAAGTAACTTGAGCAAAGGTTCAGTGAGTAATTGAGTGAAGATTCAGTAAGTAATTTGATTAAGTTATATAAAAAAATAATTGAGCAAAGGTTTAATAAGTAATTTGAGCAAAGTTCAGTAAATAATTTTTGAGCAAAGGTTCAAGTAATTTCAGCAAAGTTTTATTGTTTACTTTGTATTTAGTTATTATTAAATATAGAGGTCTGACTCGATGAATACTATTCACTGATTATTCACTGAATATTCGAATATTCGAATATATAATTTTTCACTGAATGAATATTCGAATATTTAAAATTTTACTGAATATATTCATTGAATATTCATTGAATATATATAATATATATATATATAATTTTATAATTTTATTTTATTTTTTAATAATTTATTTGCAATTTTATTGGCTAATTTAAGTGAGATATTATATCAATATTCAATGAATATTCAGTGAATATTCATTGAATATTTTTAAAATTTTTGAACTATATTCGAATAAAAAAATATTGAACAAATAAATATTCGAATACTTATTTTTTGACCAAGTCAGACCTCTAATTAAATAGTTGTTGATTTGTATTAAAAATTTTTTTCTTTATATCATCAAATAGGAGTTTTTAATCACTCTATCGACTTCAAAATTTTGGTACACAAAGATTTTTAAGCTCTTATTTATTTCTGAAATACACTATCTTTTTTATTCTGAAACTCCTTACTGGTTTGATGTATTTTTGATGAAAAGAATTCAAAATTATTTTAGCATAGTGGTTTTTTGTCAGTTAATTTCTACTTAAAAAATAATTTAAAAGAGTGACTTATTGCCTTCAATAATAAAGAACTAAAAAAAGTGGTTAAAGAACATTCCGAAAGAGCAAAAAAGGTTCGTATTACTGTCAACGAGCTACTTTTGGATCAATCAAAAAAATAAAAAATAAAAAAACAGCTCGTGAGTCATCAGCAACGTTCTCAACTTTAGAAGAATTTTGTTTTCCTGTTGGGCTTTAATTTCCTCTATTTCAGTTCATAATATTTACCTCCTAATTATTTCCTCAGGAAAAAATTAATAACCTTTTTTAATGTTAGCACTGCAACTAGAAAAAATAATTTCAGTTAAGGCTTTTTTTTGATCGGTTTCTTTTTTGGCAATTTTTTTTTGGATTTCTGTCGAGCTGAAAGAATTTATATCGTTGGGATCAAAAACTTCATTAAATGCAATTTAGGCATACATGTATAGTTGTATATATTATTTCTATTAACATTTATCTTTGAATTATGCAACTAACTTTAATGCAATAGTGTTTTTTTAAAAACATACAGACACCAAATTTTGGCATTTAACTAATATGTGAAATTAGAAAATTCATTTCTCTGAAATAGGTTAAACAATATAATCGCAAATTATAATTAGCAATTGGACCCTTAACTATTAAAGTATGCGACTAAATATCATCATCCTTTAATTTAGTTATTATTTCTTAAACTGCTTAATTAGTATTAAATAGTGCAGATTTGTTAAAACTCCTAGGGTTCCGCAATTTGATTTGATCTTCAAATATTTGAATCAAATATTTGATCAAATTCAAATTCAAATTTGACTATATTTGATTTGATCAAATTCAAATATGGCCAAATTTGATTTGATTTGACAAATATTTGATTTGATTTGAAAATTACTATTAAAAATTCAAATTCAAATCAAATTCAAATTCAAATATTTGAATCAAATCAAATTTAAATTAGGGTTAATTTGATTTGATCAAATTCAAATTGATCCAATATTTGATTTGATTTGAATTTGAGGAACTCTAAAAACTCCTATGCAGTGTTAGCAAATGGTTTGTTTATTGCTTCCTTGTATTATATGTTATTTATTACGTATATGATAAATAATATGATAGCAATTACAAATGAATGAACTGTTTTCCATTACTGTTTGTATAGGTAACTGAAACATTAAAGACAGATAAGTGGCAAACCCTTAATAAAACTATCATGCGCATACGTATTGTAACTATTTAAGGAAGAGGAGTGTATGCACTTAACTGATTTAATTCTAATAGTTACTAGGAGAAACGTTTTTGATTTACTCAAATAAAGGCCTCTTAAGCACTATGCTAGCTTATTTTCTTTATTATTCTTAAGTAAATTCGATTGGAACTTCTCTACATGTATCTCTCTCTATTGAAGTTAAATTCATTTGTTTATATATATTTAGATTTAATAGGCGACATATTAACGTGTGCTAGTTTATATACTACGTGCTAGGGGTCTTAATGGATCGGGTTGGGTCAGGTTTGGGCCTGACCTGGGTCAGACCCACTTGGGTCAAAACCCGACCCGGGTCTGACCCGCCTCACGTCAAACCCGACCCGGGTCTGACCCACCTCATGCCAAACCCGAATCGGGTCTGACCCGCCTCATGCCAAATCCAACTCAGGTCTGACCTGCCTCATGTCAAACCTGACCCTATAGTTGGAGATGAAATTTATTTTTAATTTTTTTAATTTCAACAATAATTTCAACAATAATTTCAACATTTTTAATATATCTATAAATTAAACTTAAAACAATTATTGTATTTGATTTAGTTTAGTTTTAATTAATTTATGACATAATTTAAATTAATTTTTAATATTAAAAAACTAATTTTACCAATTTCACAATCAAATAATTTCAACAATTTCAACAAAAACTTCTTATTAAAAGGAGTAATTTCACCCCATCTATACCTGACCTGGATTTGACCCAACCCAACCCAACCCGGGTTGAACTCGGGTTGGGTGATGCAACGATTTTGGCAATGATACAGTAGTATATCTAGAGATGGGAAAAATGCGCATTTTATAATAAAATGCGCATATGATACCGCACGATAAAAAACTTTTATCTAATTTTTTATCTTTATTATAGCAAAGGCTAATTACACAGCTTAACTATTTTTGGGAAAACGGATCGAGCAAAATTAAATATTAACTCTTAAACCAACAAACAATAGTCACATAATATCCATTTATTATAAAAATATATTGGAATGGAAAATTCAAACGCATTATATGATATTGGATATCATTCTGAAAATGGAATTGGTGTTGAAAAAGATCAGCACAATGCATTCATTTATTATCAAAAAGCTGCTAAAATGGGACATCATGTTGCAATAAATCGAATTGGAAGATGTTATGACGATGGTATCGGTTTTGAAAAAGATGAACATAAGGCATTCTTTTATTACCAAAAAGCTGCTGAAATAGGAGATGCTAATGGAGTATATAATATTGGGCCGTGTTATCAAAATGGAATTTATGGAATTAGTGTTAAAAACGACGAACATAAGGCATTCTTTTATTATCAAAAAGCTGCTGAAATAGGCGATGCTATTGCAATAAATCAAATTGGATAGTGTTATGACAATGGAATCGGTGTTGAAAAGGACGAACATTTGGCATTCTTTTATTATCAAAAAGCTGCTGAAATGAGAAATAATAGTGGAGTACAAAATATTGGATACTGCTACCAACATGGAATCGGTGTTGAAAAAGACGAACAAAAGGCATTCTTTTATTATCAAAAAGCTGCTGAAATGGGAAATGCTAAAGCAATAGATTCAATTGGATACTGCTATCAACATGGAATCGGTGTTGAAAAAGACGAACAAAAGATATTTTTTTATTATCAAAAAGCTGCTGAAATGGGAATTGCTACTGCGATATGTTGTATTGGATATTGTTATAGAAATGGAATCGGTATTGAAAAAGACAGACTTAAGGCATCCTTTTACTATCAAAAAGCTGCTGAAATGGGACATGCTAGTGGTGCATATAATCTTGCAGCTATCTATCAGTATGGAATTGGAGTTGAAAAGGATAAAAAAAAGCTTTTAAATTCTATAAAAAATCTGCTGAAATTGGTGATATTAGTGGAAATTTTGAAGTTGCTCAGTGCTATCGAAACGGATTCGGGGTCTAAAGAGATTTACAAAAGGCTAACCATTGGCATAGAAGGTAAAAATTTCATATTTAATCTATATACATTACGTAAATATTTAATGATCAATTTAAATAATTAGTGCAGAAAAAGAAATAGCAAGTAAATATTCTCGATATTTTAATTATTAATTATTGATAATTTTTAATATTGAATTTTTTTACAGAAAAATATTATCGTGCATCTAAAGAGGCTGGAATTGATGATGGTTTAAAAAAATGTTGACTAAAAACGGATATAGATTACAGTGGATTCCTTACAATGAGCTTACAAATATTCAGAAAATAGGAAATGGTGAATTTGCAACTGTATATTGTACAGATTGGGAAGATAAGAGTCAAGAATTAGAAACAAGAGTTGCACTCAAAGTGCTTAATATAGACGATATTTTGAAATTCATAGAAGAATTAAAAGTATTTTGTAAAATAAGAGAGGTATATCCATCATTCTTCAAATGTTATGGAATAACCAAAAACAAATACGAACAATACATCCTTGTTTTGGAATATGCCAATATGAATCTTTAAATAAAAATCTTGTAGATATAGCTCGGATGGATTGGAAAAGAAAAATTAAATTGTTGCAATGCATGATCTATGATCTCATCTCGATATGATATTTTCACGGATATGTTCACAGAAATTTACATAGTGGCAATATTTTACAAGAGGATATAGATAACGTTTATATTGCTGATTTAGGTCTCTTATTATCCATAGAAAGTAAAACTGGAAAAATTTATGGTGTTCTTCCTTATGTTGCTCCGGAAGTTTTATTAGGTCAAGATTTTACAGAGAAATCAGATATTACTCTTTAGTAATTATCATGTTTGAAATTTCTAACGGTAAAAGAACATCAATTTGACCTTGGTCTTAAAATAAAAATTTGTAATGGATTACATCCTGATTTCTTTAATGAAACTTCTAAATGTTTTGTTGAATTAGCAAAACAATGCATGAATTCTGACCCACAAAAACGACCTGATCCGTGGCTCTGCCAGTATAAAATGTTAAAATCTTAGTTAAAATCTGTAAATTCGCATTACATAATATTCATAAATATGCTGAGTTAGATTGCATTGAATCATCACAAAAAATTCTGTTACTGAATATACTATTCTATTAACTATAGTATATGGTTAAGATTGAGTTGGTTTGCATTAAAATTATAAATTCTGCCACAGAATTCACACTCTATTTCAGTATCGCAGTACATGATTGAGACAGTTTTTATTAGAATTGTTGTAATTTTTATCTTGAGTTTTTATAAAAAAATTCCATTACAAAATTTGTTCACTATATCAGTAATTGCAATATATAGTTGGTTAGTTTGAATTAGTATAAGCTAACTATAAAAAGTTTATGAATGCCAATTTTTAAAATAAGTGTTGCAAAGAGATAACCTTATATTGCTATATTAGTTTTAGTACACTGACCATCTTTTGAACATAACCGTGATTTTATTGGTTGGTAGATCGACATAAATCTACGAGTCATTGAGAAAATTAGTTGATTATCAGATAATCTGGGCAGCAAATCATACAGCCCAAAAATCTTAGAAATCAATCATTTAAAGATTTGGTTGAATGTAATTTTTTTTGATATTCGCTAATATCTTCACTATTTTTTTTATTAATCATATGTTTTATCTATAGCGGAGCATTTGTCGTGTTCTTGCCTTGTTCTTGCACTTGCACTCATTCTTGAACTTGAGATGAGACCATTATACAAAACATTTTCAAATTCGTGAACTTTTTTAGCCCAAAATAGTTTGTAAATATTAGGCAATCCAGCAACAAAGTAAATTTGAAAAATTCACATTTCACGATTTTGTGTTGTTTAAGAGCGTTAATAAGGGCATTAAAATGGTATAATAATTACTCAATTGAATTGACACTTTTTTATAGCATTCAATGAGGAACGAAATTTGCTCGATCAATAGGAACTTGGGAAATCTAAAATTCTGATCTGTGATCGCTGCATACATACTTTAAAATGATGCAGATCCGATCATTAGATCACAAAAATTTTGCCTATAAAAATTGTATGTACTTACGAAGTTCTTTTTATATCAGATGAATACTTTTTTATAATAAATTAATTAATTATTTATTTATTTTTGCAATGAAATGTCATGCGTCACCTATCATTAACCTGGGTCTGACCCGGGTCTGACCTGACCTGGATTTTTTCTGACCCGGGTCTGACCCAACCCGGGTCTGACCCGACCCAGGGTTTTTCTAACCCGGATCTGACCCGACCCAGGTTTGATCTGACCCAACCCGACCCGGGTTGGGTTGGGTCAGACCCGACCTAGCTAAGACCCCTACTTTGTGCTATTTACAAAGCCTAACATGTTTACATGCTATCTAGAACTTCTATAATTCTTACCTATTAACACGCATGCGTGCTAACATGTTAACATGTTATGAAATTTTACAATTAGGGACAATTATATATCAATCATCAAGTTTATACAGATTTTGACTAACATTTAATGAATTATACAAAAATAAAAATGAAACTTATTTATACTACTATAAATAAAGAAAAGAGGATCTATGATATGTACAAATGTGAGAGAGAGGCCAGGATGTATCAAAAATATTAAAAATGCAGAACATAACAAAGCCCTACAGAAAGAAGTTCTTTGGAGAACGTTATGCGTTTTATCTGGCTAGAAATAAAAATAAAAGAAAAACATAGTAGTAAATAAATTGAATTAGGAATACCTTTAAAAAAAAGGGTTTTTCATGTAATTGCTCAAATTATGCATTTTAGAAAAAGCCATAGATTAGAAATTAAATATTTATATTTACATGAACAAAATCACTATTAAAGAAAATAATTTATAGTGTATTTACCTGTAATATAACAAAAAGAATGTTTTAAAAAAAGGAATAGTGAAATATTAGACTGTATCAAATTAGGAATAAAAAATAAGCTATCGAATTTGAGAAACTTAACTTGTATTGTTCTAAACCCATGTACTGTAAAATAAAAAAATATTTCAATATAAAAATGTATTTAAATACATATAACCAAAAAAATAAATATATAAAGATATCATATCTTGTTAACATTATCGCTTATAAAAAAACTTTTCTTAAACATTTAATAAACTGCTATATTATTTCTACAACTACAAAATTTAAAAAAAACTTTTAATAACAAAATATTTGATAGTTCAATAGAAATTTTTCTATTTGTCTAAAGCCAATAAGTCAAAATCACAAAAAGTAAATATTAATAATCAAAGTGCACTTGAAACTTCAGTTATTACTAGTTTAATCAATGATGTTGTTGAGCGTGCCAAGTCCAAAATGCCTTTATCCAATAGTAATGACTCTGAATCTGAATTGCAAGAAGACCCTGAATTTGAATTGCAAGAATTTGATTACATACCTAATGTTCAGGAATTTGAATTCAAATTTCAAAGAGAATCTGATCCAGAATTGTCAGAAGAACTTGATTTTGAAATGAAAATGTTAGAGAAACCTGAGACTGAGTTTGAACTACAAGAAACAGATATGAACAAATATATTAAAATTTATACTCATCTTGGGCTAGAAACATATAAAGACTAGATTAAAAACATTCTTTCAAGCATTGTTGGTGCTAATTATATAATCATATAAATTTAAAATAAATATTAAATAAAAAGATATGTTGTCACTGTTCTGGGAAGCTAAGATCAACTACTGGTACAATGGAGTGAGCTACTAAACTATTATTTAATCGCAGCCACCCTCATCCAGTTCAAAAACAATAAAAAAAAAACTGGTTGCAAATTTTATATATGTGTATTAAAATATTATGAATAAGGTGAGGATTATGAAAAAAAATAATAGCGTTCATATTATTCACTATTTACTACACAATGGGCATAGTCCTGGTACTGCAGAAAATCTATGCTATTTTAATATATCTAAACAGGCAAGAGAGTAGATTCAGGAAAGAGCAAAAGGTGGAATGAAGCCCTCCCAAATTGTATTACTATTTCATCAGCGTATTAATCAAGTCCATAATACAGATAATCTAGAATCTTTACCTTTAATACAAAAGAGGGATTTATATATCTCCTATATTGATGTATATAATATTGTTAAAGAGGAGATGAAAGGTGTAATCTTTTTAGGCAATAATAAAGATAGTTATAATAAAGATACTTCTCTTAAAGAATGGATTGTTTTATCAAAAGAAGATGGATCCTATATATGTGACAATACAAGTTGGGGTTCATCTTTGGGATTCATATTTGCCTTTCAAACAGAGTTTCAGAGAAAGATGCTAAAATTAAAAAGTGCACAAACTGTTTGTATTGATGGTACTTATGGGACAACAATACATAAAACAAATCTCTTTATCTTGTTAATTCGAGATTATGATAGTGGGCAAGGTATATCTATAGCTTATTTAATATCAGAAAAAAAAAGCAAAAGAAACATTAGTCTATTGGCTTGAAGCAATTAAAACAAAATATTGATTGGAAACCTCATACCTTTCTTACTGATTGTGATGATGCACAACACAATGCAATTAATGTAGTTTATCCCAATGCTATAATTCTCTTATGCCAATAGCATGTTAAGAATGTCTGGCAAAAAAAATAAAATTAAAATTAATGGTAATAGCATGATAACAAATACTTTAAAGCTCAAGATAAAAATGAAAAAGATGGCAACATTTTTAAACGATCAGAAAACAAATAGCACAAAAAGCAGCACTTGATGAACTTAGTAAAATAATACAAATTTGTGATATTTACCAAGTAAGTAATAAATTTGATGAATATTTAGCATGATGGGAGAGATTTAATGAAACAAAATGGGTAGAATATATTAAAAAAGAATATCAAAATAATTCAAAAGATGGATTAATGCATACCATCTATATGAGCATCAAAAAATGAATACAACAAATTTTATTAAAGCCTGGCATAAAAAATTAAAATATATTGACTTTGGAGCTAAACAAAATAATAGAGTTGATACTTTAATATGGACTTTAAAAAATGCTCTAAAGGATTCAGAGTTTGAATATGAGGCTATTCCTTTAATGATTGAAAGGATAAAATCTCATTAAAGAGAACAGTGGCAACATGAGCTTGCTGGTTCAGATCTAGAAGGTTTTAATTTTTCTAACAACAGATGCTATCTTGTTAAATCATCAAAAGATGGACATTATAAAGTTAGAATCAAGAATTAAGTGCAACAAAATAATAATATAAAACTAGCACATTTTGAATACATATGCACATATTTCAAGTTCCATGGAATGGCATGCAAACATGTTTTTGCAGTGTACCAAAGGTTTTGTCAGAGGTTAATATATGTAGTACTCTAATCAAGTAGAAGAAGAACCTGAGAAAGCTTGTGATGTACCTTTGATTGTTGGGTTGAAGCACTTAAAAAATTTTGAATCGGCATACTCAAGAAGACCGAAACCAAATAACTAATGCTGATATAGAAGCAGGAATGAAAAGAAAAGCCAATATTTCTTTATATGATGATTTCCAACTCCCTGATCCTAATGCAAAAAGAACTAATTACAATGTCAAAAAGCAAATGCATTAGAATTTGCCTTTTATAATAAATAATTCATAGTATTTAAAAAAATTGTATACTATTAGCTACCATATTCCTTTTATAAAAATATTCCAATTGTCAAATCTAATTAATACAACCCACACTTTTTATTCATAAATAGAATACAAATTAGATAAGTATAAAAAAATATTATTAAATAAAAAATATATATCAGATCACTTACCTAGTAAAATTTATAAATTAAAGTGTGCTATTAATTTAAAGAGTGCCTAGATTAAAATTAAAGTTCAAGAAAAGTATTATAAATCAAAACTGTAATAAAAGAATAGAGCTTTAATCTAAACATTGTATACAAAGTATAAAAATGAAACTACTTAGCTTTGCATAGATGATGAAAACCAATGCTATGACTTGAGTCAACCAAAAACTGAAAATAAAATAGTTGATTAGAACTTGATAACATATTTTAAATAAAATAAATGCAATAAAAATAAAAAAATACATGCCATTTTTATGATGAATGTATATATATTTCAATTAAGTCTTTTAATATTTTAAGTTTACTATATAAGCATGTAATAATGCCTATTTGCATGTCAATTAATTGGTCTGCGCATTAATTTTGGTATGCCTAATTAAATTTATTAATGAATTTTTTTCAAATAGCAATCAATAGATAATAATTTCACAATAATTAATACAAATTTTAAATAGATATACGTCCTTACGAACAAAGCTATAGAGCTATTTCTTTAAAACGAAACCAAATTAAGTCCTTTTCCTTGCCACTTTTTTTTTAAAAAAAAATACATGTTTAAATAAATGAGCTGATTCTATAGGTTTGTTTATCCAAAACTATTAAACTGTTATAGCTGTACATCTATTTAAAATTTGTATTAATTACCATAAAATTATCACCTATCGATCGCTATCTGAAAAAAAATTTCATTAACAAATTTTATCATATGACCATATATAGTTTTGATTAACATAGTAGACCACGTAAAGTGCACTTATAGGAAGAAGTGTATGTGAGCACTTAAAAAAAAGTAAGTGCATTTATACAGGATGCATTTATGAAAGGTTGACTGTATATCTAAATGGTTATATGCTACTGCATATTAATTCAGATCGCTAATGGGCACTAATAAATAATAAAACTTTTGCTAAAATTACTTATTGAACCTTTGCTCAAAAATTATTTACTGAACCTTTGCTCAAATTACTTATTAAACCTTTGCTAAATTATTTTTACATATAAATTAGTTCAAATTTCTTTGCTCCAATTACTTACTGAATCTTTGCTCAATACTTATTAAACCTTCACTTAAATTATTGTTTTATATATTTTGCTGAACCTTTGCTCAAATTACTTACTTAACCTAGTTTTAAATTATTTACTAAGCCTTTACTTAAATTATTTTTTTATATAGCTTACTAAATCTTTGCTCATATTACTTACTAAACCTTTGCTCAAATTACTTATTAAACATTTGTTCAAATATATTAGAGGGCATCCAGAATAACGTTATACAAGAGGGGGAGGGGTCTGACAAAATATAACGTTTTTTCTTTTAAATAGGTGAGAGGTCAAAAAAATATAATGCAATTTTTTTAGAAAAAATCGTTTAAAAACTGAACCAGTGGTCTAAATTTAATGATTATGGTATCATTCGATTCGTCTCGGTGAGAGGAGTCGAATGGTACCAATTTTATTTTATTTGGATCACTGGATCAAAAGTTGTTGGCCAAATACTATTGGTTATTATGTTTTCTTATAAAATGACTATAAAATCAATAGTTTTTTGTGAATGACTATTGATCCAGTGATCTAAATAAAATGATTTTGGTATCATTGAATTCGTCTCACTAAGACGAATCGAATGGTACCTAAATCATCCAAATCGGATCACTGTATCACAATATATCCAAGTTTTTGTAAAATTTTATATATAAACATATGGATTTTGAAAAATTTTTTTATATAGTAGAAAGGGGGTCAAGCGCTACTATGAGGGTACATAACAACGTTATTTATGGACGCTGTCTTACTTACTAAACATTCACTTAAATTATTTTTTTATATTATTTACTAAACTATTGCTTAAATTATTTTTATATATTTATTAAACTTTTACTTAAAATATTTTTTATATAACTTATTAAACATTTGCTTAGATTTTTTTATATAGCTTAACAAAAATTGCTTATATATTAATATACTTCCAAAGAGAACTTTCAAGCAAATTATTATAATTAAGCAATAGAAATTGAAAAAATCGTTAGATTTAATTGTTCTTTCACGTATAGTAAAATATTAATCTAGTTCTATGACTTGTATTAATTCCAATAGTTTATCAATTTTTTTATTCAGAACTTTAGTAATAGCCTTATTCGTGCTCAAGCCACGCAAAGTTGATTTTTTATTTTGTATTACATGGAATTTGAAAACATGTGTCGGTTGGTCAGATTTTTTTTAATTTATTGAATAATGTTTATATCTAAGGTTATGCAAGATAATTTTTTTATTTTGCACAACAGAGAATCAAAAATTGGGTCAGCAGTTATATTTTTCTGTCAGTCCTATAAGAAATTAAGAACTTTATCAGGTGATACCGGATGAGAATAGAGAAAACAAATAAATGCCAAAAATCGAACAATTGGCACAATTAGGATCTAAAAAAAGACAATTTTTTAAAAAATTAAAAAATGGGGTAGCTAGTAATGCAAAATGAAACAATCAACTTTGCATAGTCTTAGGCCTAAGAGTCAAAAAAATCATCAATCTCATTCCTGGGGTAACACCTAGTGTTATGATCAGGAGAGCTTGATAGGGGTTTGCACCAATTTAGCTTCAATCGTTAACAAATAGTGATTAGAATTAAATGATTTAAACTATAATATATAATTATGGGTTGTAAGGTTTCTCTTTATTAATAAATCAATACATCAGATTATTACAATAATACTAAATACTATCTACAATTGTTAACTATTCTTCTTTTTTATAAGCTGTAACCAAACTATTGTACATTTTTTAATTCGTATAGAGGTTTTAATCCTTCGTTTGGAGTTTTAACCATTTGATTAGAGCTTTAATTACTCGATTAGAGATCTATATCACTAGATTGGAGTTTAATTACAAACCATGCCAAAATAAAAAATGCATAACGATAAAATAATAATACTAATTAAAAAAGAAAGGTTTGAGTATGTTACTGGGCTCTGAGAGCTAGTTTTTATTGTTAGTTACCAAATTTATCATATTAACATATCTCTGAAAATTTTTGCTATCCATATTTGTTGATTATAAACAATTCCGATATCTCTCCATTCATTTTTTGAATTTAATGGCTACTAAGTTATAATAAACAATTTCGATTTTTTTGAACTATTTCATTAATCATTAAAATAAAAATTTGGGTCAGTGAGTAGTGCAAAATAAAAATTAACTTTGCATGGCTAATTGAGTATTAATTCATAGGTGTCTTTAAAAAGTTTTTTATTTGTTTAATTTGATGTTGTTGATGTGAAATTTTAGACATATTAAGCATAAAATGATATTACATAAAAGAAGTATTGATTAATAACAATAAATAATTTATAATAAAGATCATATAAAAAAGTGTATTCGAATTTTATTTAAAAAATAAATAATCACTTATTTGATAATAAATATAATTTCTTATTTTATCAAATAAGGTTTACAAATTTTAATTCTGAAACACCCTTATATAGTTATTTTAAAGGAGTTTTATAATGTAACAATACCGAAATGTTATCGAAAATACTTTTCAAAATAATTTAGCATACAGCTATATGCGCAGCTTTATCTGGAAAGTGGTAGAAATTTAGAAATAATTTAGCAATTAAAATTCAAAAGAAGATTAAATTGTATTTATTATTTTCTAAATGCAATTATTATTTTATTCCAATAGTTATTTTTTAGCTTAATAACTTAGTTAAAAATTGGTTTGGGTGATTCGTAAACAATAAACTGAGCTGGTTACTTTACTGACAATTATTTCACTGAAAGTTCACTTAGCCGACATCACATAGGGTTAGGAGCATCCATAAATAACGTTATATACCCCCTCATAAGACCTCATGACCCCCTGGAAATAGGTCATCCATAAATAACGTTAGCTAATTTACATAGACCCAGTACCCTCTCCTAGATAAATATAAATATAAAAAAATTTTTTTTTTAAAAACGGGATTATATACATATACCCGAAGGTACAGTACATAGGGATAATATGCGCATAATTCAGATTTTACAGCAGCATAAGCGACAGCTATGCATATCAAAATGAATTTCGCATAATTAATAAACTAGAATTAAAGATTGAGTAATATCGGGTTTATCAATTTCCCACCAGCTTTTTTTTTTTTTTTTTAATCTACTGTAAATTAATATGCTCATGTTCACACCCAGAAAATTTTAGATTTTTTTTTCGGTTCTATCGGTAATTCCAGAAAATTAAGGTCACCATTGGATGACACAGAAGAAAAAAAAAAAGGACGGCAGGTTATGCAAAATGAAAAATAAGTTTGTACTAAAATTTCGCAGATAATTTTTTTGTTTGGTGCAAAAGACAGTTTTGTTTTGTAAACACAACTCTTTTCGTAATTTTATATTACACAGATTTTGTAGTTTTATTGGTAAGTTACTGATGGGGTTCAGTACTTACAATAACGATAACAATAAAAATTTATAATGATAAATTTTGCATATTTACGCATAATCTGTAGCATAATTTTAAAAAAAATTTATCGCATAATTCACATAATTCGAAGTGTAGAATTTAGGGTTTGTCGCAGCAGAAAATTAGGATCCCTAGGTACATATACCCGCATCGCGTGATATATTAATAATTAATAAATTATTTATTTTTATAATATAAATCATATATATATTTATTTATTAATTTAAATACCAATAATAATGATTTAACCCAAAATCTGCTTTACCCATTCTAAATCTAAACTCGATCCTAACCCTAAACCCAATCCTGTTTTACCTAATCCTAACCATAAACCCAAACCCGTTTTATCTATTTCTAACCTTAAGCCTAACATTAATCCAAAATACAATTCTGCTCTAAATACTCTAAATCTAGTTTCTTACTAAAACACAATTAATTAAGTCCCGATTTACATCTGGCTCTAAACTCTTCTAATGATTTTTCACAAAATAGATCCCGGTTAGTTAATCTCTATCGTAGAAAATCTTGCATATGATAATTTGCTTTTCATAAATTCTGGGACATCTGACAAAAAATTGACTGACCAAATATTTGCCGATTCGATATCGATAGCAATCATTACCGAAATCACAAACTTATCGAATCGGCAACTATTTGGTCGGTCAATTTTTTGCCAGATGTCCCAAAATTATGAAACAGCTGAAATTATTTTACCTAAGATCCAAAGAAGCCAGTGTGGTGTTCTTGCAAACTGATCCGCTAATGCTTTTCACCATTTGATTTAAGTCATCGATATATCAATTACTAAGTAACACTTTTTTTTTCAAAGCACATTCGCTAGTGTTTTCTTCGTCCTAACCTAAAAACGGCCCACATGGTGAAAAAGACTCCAGTAAAGCAATGGCATCAAACGACAAAATCCACATTATACCAAAAACGACAAACCTAGAACGGCACGAAGCTATGATTCGAAACCACCCAAATGACGATACTGAAAACTATATTTACACCAAGGCTCCAATTACACGATGATACGGAACAATTCCAAAACTGGCGCTTTAGCAATGATGACATCTACAAGAACTCACAAGCAGTATTAGATTAAAAAAAAAGATTATCAATGTTTATATATTCCGTGATTGGTATATTACATGGAAGCGCAGGTATAAAAAAATTTTTTTTTGTTTATTTATTAATTGCGTTATTATTTTTTTGACCCTCTCTAATATATTAAAAAATCCGTTATATAGTATTAAACCCTCCCTTTTGCATAACGTTATTTATGGATGCCCCATAGAATTAGCGTTTTATTAGTTGCAGTTATATATTTTAGTAAGTTGTCACCTGGTGTAATGTTGGCTAAGTGAGCTATTCGGTGAAATGATTGTTGATAAAATGACATATATCCAATTATAGATAATTAGTGAACATTTCACCCTAATTAGGAGTAATCATCATACAAATCTAAATTCGGTGGGGGTACATAGATGTACCCTAATAGTTGCTATATAGTAAAGTTCAAATTCTTTTATGAAATCGATTATTATTACTTAAATAAATTTATTCAAAAGATCAAAATATGCTTATTTTAAAAATTTTATACAAATCAAATAACTTTTTATTATTTGACTTTTAATTTTTATTTAATGAAAAAATTAAAATTTGTTAAATAAATATATTTAATGAAAGTAAAAATTAAAAGTTAAATAATAAAAAGTTCTCCGATTTGTTTAAAAATTTTGGAAAATATGTATTTTGATTTCCTGAACATAATTACTTAAGTGCTTATCTTATGATTAACTAACATAGTAAAATTTAAACTTTACTATATAGCAATTGTGATTACTAAAAAACTACTTTTATCTGAAAATAAGCTATTTCAGACACATATGGTAGCCAATCATATTTACTGATTTTAATTAGCTAAAAAATTAGTGATTATAAAAAGGTATATTATTAATAAAATTAATAAAAAAATTAAAATTTTTTAGTAAGGCCGCACACATAAATAAAATTTGTTCTCGTAACCCAGCCGTGTGAATTTTTTCAAAAAAGTCAAATGTTATGTTATATTAATAATATATAATTTTTTGATTTTTTTATTATAATCTGGATAATCTCACATCCTGTGATGCAATTATATATCGCTGACAATCAGAATGTAGATCATATAGGTCATTTTTATTTTTTAAAATTTTTTTATTTTCATATTAATTACAGCATTGCGTTGTTTGTAGGTGCCGACAAATTACACTACATCATTATGAATTGGTGCTAGTGTTCGAGTTTTTGTTGGTAAGTAATTAAGTCATAGTCATGCTGCTGTATTTTGTTCTTTTTATTCTTTTATTAAGTCCTGATCATTTGTTGTTTAGTCGTTGCTGGTACCGCTGAATAGAAGTTGTGTTAGTACTAGAAATTAGGATATTGTTTGTTAAGTGATTAGGTTGTAGCTAGTGCTATTGTTTTTGTTTTTGTTCTATCACTAATTAAACTGAAGTTGTTGATTAGTCGTCATTGGAGCTATTGAGTAGGTCGTTGTTATCAGTACTAATTAGATAGGAAATTAAGCTATGGTTGGTGCTGTTGTAATTTGTTCTTTATGAGTTATTGACTAAGTTGCATTTGGTTGCCATTGACGCATCGCTATTGGTACAGTTGTTTAGATTTGTTGTTGGTGCTGGTAATTAGGTCTTATGGACTACGTCATTAATGCTGGCTGTATAATCTTGTCAATTTTTTTTTTGAAGTTCTAGTTAACATAAGTCAACAAACAAAAGAAGTGTAGCTATCTCTATAGAAGCAAGTAGGGTACGGGACGGGTCGGGTCGGGTTCTTTTAAACCCAACCCGAACCCGATTAAAACCCGACCCGTACCCGACCTGTCATAAAAATTTTTTATCGGGTTCAGGTCGGGTCCATTCCAAAACCCGACCCGACCCGTTCTGACTCATCCAACCCAATCATTTTTATGCTCATATAAATTTGATCAAGAGTGGGTGAAAAGTAACTAGAAAGTGACTAATTACTATGATTATTATTTTAATTAGAGTAGCTGCGCGAGGCAGTCGCTCTAAAACCAGGAACATTATACATATAATTACTTCCTAAAATTATTATTTTCTGAAATAGAATATATTAATTACATTATTATTTTCTTTTTTAATAATAAATGTAGGTCGTATAAGTACTATTTATACGCCAAATAGACTTGATTAAACTAAGTGAGTTATTTTTATAATGAAAAAGAAAATAAATCCGTTACTGGATGTTTCGCACCCAATAATAGCACATCTGGCTTTGAATTTAATGCGCTCGCAACCTGAGCCTCTCAGGTTAGCACACTAAATTCAAAGCCAGATGCTTTTTTAATTGTCATGTAAAAATGATCACCCTGCCTGTGATTCTTCGGATCTTTTGTCTGCCAAATAAAACTGCTATGCATCCATAAAGCCACGCAAAGTTGAATTTTCATTTTGCATTACCCGCAGTCCCATTTTTTCAATTTTCAATTTTTATTTTTTTTTTAGTTCCCAATTATGCCAATTGTTCGATTTTTACAACTATTTTTTCCCACTACTTTCATCCGGTGTCACTCGATGTAACCTGGAAAAAGGTAAATTTATGTTTTTTTTGAAAGAAAATTGTGGTAATTATCTTCTTATTAGATTTGGATTAGACAAAACACACGACCAGATTCTTGCCGTTGTTGAAACAAATGTGGATGTTTCTACGCGGTGAATGCAAAAATTATTAAAATATATATAATGTATTCAGAAAATTTGGCTAGCATTTAATTTCTAGCATTTAATATTTAGGCGAGCATATATTACTTCATTTTTATTCGCTTTTTAATTATTAATATTATTTTTAATTTTTTAATTTTTTTAACGGGTTTAGGGTGATCGTTTTTACATGACACATTAAAAAAGCATCTGTTTTTGAATTAATATATTAACCTGAACCACGAAGGGGCTCAGTTGCGAGTGCATTAAATTCAAAACCCGATACGCTGTTATTGGATGCGAAACATCCAGTAATTATTTATTTTTCACTTAGCATAATCAAGTCTATTTGGCATATAAATAGTACTTTACGACCTACATTTATCATTAAAAAGAAAACAGATAATATAAATAATATATTCTATTTAAAAAAAAAGCTATTACTTTTAAGATGTACTTATACGTATAACGTTCCTGGTTTTAGCGCGACTGTGTTGCGCAGCTACCTAATTTTTTACAATTATATCGGGTTTGATCGGGTTTTATGAGTTAATGAACAGAAACCTGAACCTGACCCAGTACTTTCATAGACCCAACCCGATTTATAACGGGTCTATAATTTGAACCTGACCCGTGTCTGTACCCGACCCGACCTGCGAAATTACAGGTCAAACCCGACCCGTCCTGTACCCTACTTGTATTGTATATTCAAAATGGTTTCCCAATTTGAGCTATTGAATATCTTTCCATTCATTAGGGTTTTGAAGTTTATTTTATTTGGGTCTGGAAATTCTATTGTGCCTGCTATTGTATGTCGAAATTAGATTTTATTTCTGTATATTGACAAAATTGTATATATTTTCTAAATTGAGTCTTTTCTTTAGTACTTCTTTTTCTTTTGATATGTGACCAATAGTTATGTAGACCAGTGAGTCTTTTATCTCTGGAAATTTCTTGAGTTTATCAAAATGTTTCTTTTGTTTTCTTTTTTTCTTAGAGATTTTAGTTAGTTTTTTGATATATTCTTCTTCAAGTTTTCATAATACTTCTATTACTTTTACAAAAGTATCGTATTTTCTTTTTGTTAAAGTTGTTTAATATAATAGTATACTATCAAAGTATTTTTTAAATTAATCTTATAGTTCTTTTTTTTTTTTGATTGTGATAATAAGTGCTTGGGTATATTGTTAGCATAATTAAATGTTTGATTTGTAAGTTTAATCGTGTTGCTATGCTTTATTTAGGTATTTTGTATTTGTGATTTTAGTTAAGGGTAGCGTGAATGTAAATCATTTTCATATAGGATCATCATGCAAAAAATTTTTTACTTATGTTTCACAAATATGCCACTAATAAAACTTTTTTAAATAGCGATCAATTTTAGCTAAAAATTTGTAGCGTGTAGATCAAATCCTTCTATTTATCCCTTAAACCGTCTAGCAGTCAAATTTGTCCGCTAAAATTATTATTAAAAAGTTTTTTTGAGTTTTCTTAAAATTTTTTTAAGCTTGACCCCCCTATTTATTGAATAAAATTAAAGATATTCCTTTTATAAATAATATATTTAAATTTTATTATTCCATCTTTAATTTTGATCAAGATATTACATTTTTTACAAAACTTATTTTTTAATTTTACTATTAAAATTTTAAAAAGTTTCTTAAAATTTTATATGTTCCTGAAGAGAAATTTTATAGTTTCTACTAAGTAAAGTCTAAATTTTGCTTAATAAATTATAAAAGTTAAAATAATAAAAGTAGTGTAATTTTAAATTGTCTACAACTTTGGATTAAGGTAATAGGGGTTAAATCTTAAATTTTTATTAAGTAAAACTAAAAAAAAAGGAAAAAATTTTTAAAATTAAAATTTTTTTAAAAAATTATAAAATTTTCTTTTATAAGCAACCTCAAATTTTTTATAAATATTAAGTAAATAAACTAAAGTTTTAAATAGTATATAATCATAGTTTTTATTTAAAAAAAAAATTATAAAATATTTTTATTTTTTAAAAAAATAGATCAGACATGAATTTATAAAATTTAAGCAGGCAAATTTGCCTGCTGAACCTGGATGGTTTAAGGGATAGTAGTAAACTTTAAGCTATTGTACCATTTTAAAAAAACCTATATCTGTATATTGTAAAATTTGCTTAAGTTAACTTAAATTTGCCTAAGTAGTACAAAAATTTTTTTATTTAATCGACGTTCTAGAATAAATGATCATCCAATCAAAATTGATTACACTATACTAAACTCATTATACATATAGATATAGCAATAAAAAACAAGCAAAAAAGAGAAAAATATTTTATTTTACCAATTTATAATTTAACAAAATAGTGTTATAGAACAGCTTTCTTGTTCTATTTCCAAAACATTCTATAGCACAGCAATTGTAAAACAAATAAGTACAAAATACAAGACACAATTGCGCAACAGGAGTTTTATTAGTTTTATTAGTTTTACAAAAGAGATATAAACCCTAGCTTTTTGACTTTCTATACATTAGCTTTTTAGCTTAGACTCAGATGCTCCTCCTCTTCCCTCTAATACCTAAAATAATTATATCTCCTAAGTAATATTGTCTAAATAAATAAAATATATCTTTACCAAATAAATATATTCTTATCAATTATAAATATAAACTGAACCACTCTAGTGAAGTAATATTCCACTTCCATACACTTCATATCTTCTCTGAT
>QKWP01000022.1:72947-96521 GCA_003550325.1 Gigaspora rosea | reverse complement strand
CGAGCATATATTACTTCATTTTTATTTGCTTTTTAATTATTAATATTATTTTTAATTTTTTAATTTTTTTAACGGGTTTAGGGTGATCGTTTTTACATGACACATTAAAAAAGCATCTGTTTTTGAATTAATGTATTAACCTGGACCACGAAGGGGCTCAGGTTGTGAGCACATTAAATTCAAAATTCGATACGCTGTTATTGAATGCGAAACATCCAGTAACTGATTTATTTTTCACTTAGTATAATCGAGTCTATTTGGCATATAAATAGTACTTATATGACCTTCATTTATCATTAAAAAGAAAACAGATAATGTAAATAATATATTCTATTTAAAAAAAAAGCTATTACTTTTAAGATGTACTTATACGTATAACGTTCCTGGTTTTAGCGCAACTGCGTCGCGCAGCTACCTAATTTTTTACAATTATATTGGGTTTGATCGGGTTTTACGGGTCAATGAACAGAAACCCGAACCCGACCCGGTACTTTAATAGACCCGACCCGAACCCGACCTGATTTATAATGGGTCTATAATTTGAACCCGACCCGTGTCTGAACCCGACCCGACCCACGAAATTACGGGTCAAACCTGACCCGTCCCGCACCCTAGAAGCAAGATTTGTACTCGAACCTTTCCTCCCATGAAATTTGTATAGAATCATTTTAACTTTTCATCAAGACTGGCCTATGTAGTATAGAGACCACTAGCCAATGCCATGCACTATAAATTTGACCAATTATGCTGATACTTGTTGCAATTATTATTGTTATTTCTTAGAGTAAACTGAATTCAAGCACATTTGGAATTTCTCAGTTAAATTAGGGTTAGGGTACAGGTGTACATATGGTAAAATTAATCGAAAATAGGGTTTTATATAAATTTCAGATTCCTCTTAAGTTTCGCTTTCGCTCATAACATATATATTGATTGCAATTTACGATATAAATTAGATTCTTTACTTTATTTTGTTTTATTTTTTTTAATTTTTTTTTTTAAAATAAATTAATTAATGTATATTATCCAATAAAACGATGCATATTACTCATGAGATATTAGAGTACCAACAGGATAGAGATCTAAAGTTATACATATAAAAAAGTTATATAGCATTTTTTTAGATTATAACAATAATATCCAGGTGCTATGTGCCCTTAGGTCTTAAGATGTTATGAGAACCAATTAATTTTATTTGTATGGCCTAATAGTGATTATAAGTGATTTGTGACTATAATAAAGTTTTTTTACTATATTTAAGTCTGTTGTGCAATATAGTGCTTATATAGAGGTATGACTATATAAACTGTGATTATAGAGAGATTAGACTATATATTATATTTATATTAAGAGATATTGATATCTGTCTCTATTTTTATAATAGAAAAAACTATTTATACACTATGTGTACGTACACAGGTACTAATTGATTTGCAAATCTGTGAAATATATAAATTATAGACCAAAATTAAACCTGATTTAAGGTTAGGGTTAGGGTCAGCTTTGGGATTGTAAGGGGTTATAGTTTATAATAAAATTTTGCAAAAAATTTTTTTTGTTAGAGCCTGAAGAATGGTTTCATAAACAAAATTTTAAATTATTATACGTACTTGTATTTATATACTAATGTACAAATAGTAATTGCCTTTTATAATATAGTTGTTATTTTTTATAATTTTGCAATTTATATGGAGGTGGGTTAGTAAAAAAGGGTCAATTTTTTCTAAGTAAAAGTTTTCTTGTCTTTAAGTTTAAATATCTTAACAACTATCTTAATAAATTTAATATTTTTTATTTTATTTCTATATAATTTCAAAATTAAAATAAAAAAATTTAGCAAATTTGATTAAATAGTTGTCAAGATATTTTAATTTAAAAATTAAAAAAATTTTACTAAAAATGATTTGTTCCTTTTCTACTGACTCACCCCTATATTATAAAAATTTGTGATAATAAAAGAGTATAATTAAATAAAGAGTGTTGCTAACTTGTCCCCTGGTGATATAACCACCCTATAATTTACCAATCAGGTCGCAGGATCTTGTATAACAAAATAAAGAAAATTTTAAGAAAATTTAGAAAAAAATCAAAAAATTATCAATATTGCAAAATTTTATTACAAAAACTAGCTTTGGGCTATTAAATAAAAGTTTTTGGCATCTAATTTTGTATATAAATAATCAATCCATCCTCTAACTTAATATACCTATACCCTTACTCTAACCCTAATCTTTGAAGAATAATTTTTTATATAAAAAACTTCTATAAAATAAAGGGTGGTTAAAATTTATAACTTTAACCAGGTGTTAAAATTAGTTAAATTCTTAAATAAAACCCTTTTCTATAAGTTTATAAATAAGGGTACTGCTATTTACATTATGGTCTTTACTATTTGCACTATATAGATTACCTTAATTTTGTCACTTAAAAATTTTTAAATTTTAACTATTTTTATTAAAGATATTTCTATAAGTTTTTGACCAAATTTGATAAAAATTTTTTTATTTGAATTCATAAATTAAAATTAAATAAAATTATCAAATATGTCAAGAACTTGTAAAAATATCTTTTATAAAAAGTTTTTTCATTTTCAAAACATATATAGTATCACAAAGAAGCTGTATCAAAATTGTTTATAAGAAGTTTTATAAAAGATATTTTTGCAAGTTCTTAACCAAATTTAATAAAAATTTTTTATTTTAATTTTACAGATTTGTAAAATTCAAATAAAACAATTTTATTAAATTTGGTCAAAAACTTGCAAAGATATTTTTGATAAAATTTTTATTTCTAAAAACATAAGTTAATAGCCAAAATTGATTAATAAAATATCTTTAAAAATGATTGACCAACTATATAAAATTACTTTGTAAACAAACTATTGTTTATATAGAAATTTTATATAGTTGGTCAATTGTTTTTTAAAGATATTTTAGCAACTATTAAGCCAATTTGAATAATATAACCTCTTTTAGATTAATCTTAGTAAGCTTTACCTTTAAATTAATCAATATTGGCTATTAACTTAGTAAAAAAGTTTTTTTTTAAAAACACTTAGTATTTATACTTTATATAATAAACATATAAACTTTGTATTATAATACTAAGATTATTTGTCTAAATAACTTATGATCTACCTATTAACTGATTTTCTATTGTCTAAAATTTTAAATTCAATAATAATATAAAAAGAAGTTTAATATGCTTTGTATGGTGAGGTGCTTGTATATCGCACTCTAATTTGATTGGCTAAATTTGCAGATCATTATTTTTATAAAAATAACCAATTTTTTAAAATTCTTTAGTTTAAGAATTAGTTTAAAAAAATTTTAAAAAAAGTCTTAAAATTTTTTGTATCTATATGCAAAATTTGCATTGAACAAGTTTACTTAGTTAAATTAGAAAAATTGTCTTAATAAAATTTAGAGAAATCGTCAAGAAATAAGTTAAAAAATTAAAAAATTGTGAATATCTCTAAATTTTAATAAGACAACTTTTCTAATTCAACTAAGTAAACTTGTTCAGCACAAAATTTTGCATATTTACACAAAGAAATTTAAGAATTTTCTAATAAACCTTCTAATCTAACCCTACTCTAAAAGTGTTCACAATAATTTGTTTATTTTTTTTAAAAATAATGATCTATATATTTAGCAATTAAATTAGGGTATGATATATAAGCACATTGCAAAGTGCAAGATATATATTTATTCATATAAAAATTGTATTTCTTGAAAATTTACAAAAATATTTTTATTTTTATTTTTTTAGCAAAAAGGTACATATACTTTAAATTATATTTAAGATCAAAATATTTATATATATAAAGAATACTACTTTAATAAATAACTTAATTAAACTTTTAGTATACAATTTTAATCTAATTATATCAAATTTTTAAAATTTTAGTTTTTAATTTTTTGTATTTATCAGTTATAATAAATTTGATTATTAGTTTTGCTTGTTTTAACTACTAAAGTAGAAAGAAAAAAATTAGTTTATTATTATTCTAAACAAGCACAACTATGATACTATGCACTACTTTAAATTTGAAAAAAATTTTATTATTTTGTAAAAAAACTTTAATTATAAAAAGGGTGTGGTGACTTAGGGAAGTTGGTAAGTTGTCACCCCCCAAGTGGCAGGTCTAGAGTTCAAATCCCAGTGGCGACGCTTTTGAAAAATAGACCTGTGTTTTGGTAACTGTGTTTTGTCGATCGGTTGGGTACATTACCTGTAGTCCTTGGTTACCATCTTGAATGGAAGCTTTCGGGCGAAATTGTGTCTCATTACACAGACAAATCCAAGGAATCGGAGAAACAGAAACCCATTTGGCAAGTCCCGAGTGGAGAGGAAGCTAGACTTTCGACGGTACCGGGAAAAAGGATCTTAGCGGTGACTGACCGGAAAACTGGACAGGCAAGAGCCCTTATGGCAAAGGGAGCCCACCAACCTGGCCGCTGGAGTTACCAGAGGAAAAGGTCATGTGTTATAGAAGCATGAACCAAGAAAAGGGAGACCTTAGGCACCTAAAGCTGGCAGACTGATCCTTCCGGGCCAACTGGATTGGTAGTCTGGGATAACTAGAAAAAGGATCCAAAGAGTGACTTACTGGGTACTGGGGTCTAGTGAACTTTTCAAGGGTAGTAGTAGGTAATTGTAGTAGTTGCAGGGTATCCCCCTGACTGCAAGTTGTTTGGCTCGGTGAATGCGTAAGTTACTGAAAGTGTAGGTGAATACCTGTGGGGGACAGGTATCGCTCTACCAGGTTTACCACAGGGGCAAATGCCCTCCAATAGGTGTTTGGCTAAAGCCTCAGGGTACTTTTAATAGCAAATTACTTGTGAAAGGGTATATTGGAAGGAACATTGAACATGGGTAGAAGCCAGAGAGTTTAAATAGGCAATCCTCTAGTTGGGTTGCAGGTATGGCATCTAGTATAGAACCTTCGAGTGGACTACTTAAATTAGACAACCAAAAGTTGTACGTGTGGCTAGTTGTACTCTTGTCATACAAATGTACTATGTGGCACAGTCATATTGACCGGGCCAACCCACTTGTACCAATAAAGTGCTAGGGTACCTAAGTAGTCACCTTAATATTTAAAAAAAAAAACTTTAATTATAAGATCAATAAAACAAAAAATTTTGTTAATTATAGCAAATTGCAATATTGCAGATTACATAAATTAACTATTATATACAGTTAAGTTTTTTCTTTTCTTTTTTTTTTCTTTTCATTACAATATTAATTCACAATTTAACCTTTTTTTTGTAGTATTATCTTCTTTGAAGCTAACATTTGTTAAAGTGTTATTTACTGGAGCTATCATTTATTAGGACTATTATTTTGTTAAAGTTGTTATTTTGTTAAAGCTATTAGGTATTATTCACAGAACTAATTGTTGAATTCAGCATATGTTAGAGCTGTTATTAGTTGGAGTCATCACTTGTGGTATTATCACTTTAATTCTATGCTGTTCATAAGTGTCTTCACTCTTTTGCTTTAGTTTGTTAGCTTTATTTTATCTTTAATAACTGTTTTATTTTTTAGTATCACATTTGCTAGTATCATTATTTATTGTATAATTCTGTTGCAATTATCAACAATTACTTGGATAATGGTTGGTTGTAAGGGGCGTGCCATTTATCATGTGATATTTTTTACTTAGTAGCCACCTCTATCTATGTATGGTGTAATCATTTTATCTAATTTTGATTGATTAATATAATATATAGATGTGATCACTACCTCTAACCATGTATCCATAGTAAAAATCACCTGATAAATGGCATGCCTCTAACTAAAGTTAATACATAACTAAGGTTGCAATTTTAGTAAACTAAAACTAAAATTGATAACCAATGCATGCAATACTATTTAATTTCAAAAACTAATTGGATTAAGTGCAACTTAGTCAATTGAAGTTGTATTTTCAGTCAGGTATCAACTTTAGCCATGAACATAAGCATTAATTTTTGTTAGTTAATAGTAGACTAAAATAGAATTAAAGATAGAAATAATTAGAATTACTGTAGTGTACTGACCAAAAAACCTAGGGTCTAATACAACCTACCTGTCAAAAAGCTTACAAAAGACTTAGGTATATAATATAGCAGTGGGTCTGTGCTGCAAGAAAAAAAACTTTAAGCATTTACATATTTTATACTTACAATAAGCAGTCTAAAAATTTAAAAAAATCTATATTTAATTAATGAGAACTTGTGCTTTGCACCAAGTATTTTGCAATGAGAGTATTAAAAAAGGGAGGTACTTTGGTCAGTGCACTATAGTAGCTATATTTAAATATTAAAATAGATTAGATATAAGAATAGGATTGTAAAAAGTAAGTTTAAAATGTTATACAAAAAGTAGGTTTAGCTTTAACTTAATATTGGGTTAGAATAGAACTCTGAACAATTTATATAAGATCATATTTGAAAAATTGCTAATTCACCCTTTTTTAAAAAAGGTTATATTTGAAAAGTAAATATTGAATAAAAAGATTATATTTGAAAACAGTTAATAAACAAAATGAGTATATTTAAAAGAATATTAATAGAATAATTTTTATAAATCTTATATTTGAAATATATTAATGAAAAATGTAAATTAATTTTTGTAAAATGAATTTTTTTTTTTGATAATGTAATTTTTTTTTAGAAAATATAATTCTGTAATTCTGTTTTTTTTTTTTAAAGAATGTAATTTAGTTTTTTTTTAAAAAAAATATAATAAGTTTTTTTTTTTTTAGAGAATGTTATTCAGTTTTTTTTATTTTTAAAGAATATAATTTAGTTCTTTTTTTTTTAGAGAATGTTGTATTTAAAAAAAGGTAAAGACTTTTAAAAGTCTGATCTAATATTTAAAATATAGCTTATATAAAAGTATTAACCAAAAAAAATTTACTATGATGCCCAAATATAAGTGCACATAGATTATTCAGGTTCTGTTAGAATTATACAAAGTTAGTATTAGATGGAAGAGTAGTTCTAGTAATAGTATAAAAGTAAATTGCTTAGGGTTAGAGCTATAATTGTTATTATATATATAAATTAATAACTAAAAGAAAAGGAACCGTCAATATCTAAAGCTAAAATTTTATATTAATATTATTAAAATAAATATATATAATTTATATGTATAAGGCCATATAAACTTAAGTTTTTGGTTCTCATAACCTAGCTAGGTTATATTTTGAAAATTTTTTGAAAAAATTTTTTTATATGTTTTAATAACCAGGTGGAATTTCAAAAAAATTTTTTAAGTAGATGTGGTGACTTAGGGAAGTTGGTAAGTTGTCACACCCAAGTAGCAGATCTAGAGTTCAAATCCTATTGGTGACACTTTTGAAAAAATAGACCTGTGTTCCAGTAACTGTTTTCTGTCGATCGGTTAGGTATATTTCCTGTAGTTCTTGGTAACCATCTCGAATAGGAGCTTTCAGGTGAAGTTGTGCCCTGTGATACAGACAAATTCAAGAAACTAGAGAAATGGAAACCTATTTGGCAAGTCCCGAATAAGAAGATAGCAAAGATCTTTAACGGTGCTACCAAAACTGGAATATTGGACCAGAGCTGAAGAACCGGACGTCGACCTTAGGGACAAGGTCTACCAACTTGGTACTGGATCGGGTACCGTAGAAAAGGACCTATGTTATAAAAGTAGGTACCAGGAGGGAAAACCATAATGGCACCTAATGCCGAGTAGATCGACCCTTCCAGACCAACTGAATTGAAAGTCTGGAAGGTATCAGTGAAGAACCGGTAGGAAAGTAATAGTGGGTACTGAAGTTGGAGTGAACCTTACAAGGGCAGAAGTAGATAATAGTAGAAGTTGCAGAGTATTCCTGACTGCAAGTTGCTTGCCTCAGTGAGTGCGTAAGTTACCGAAATATAGGTAATACCTGTGTGGGACAAAGACTACTCTACCAAGTTTTCTGCAAGGATAAACTAGAACTCGAAAAACTCTGCTACAACTTAGATCTGAGTTTGTATAATTTTAGCAGTATTTTAGCCAAATAAATATATAAAATAGAGAATAATTTGAAAATTTACTATATAAAAATGCAACATTTGATGAATTTCTATGCAAAATTTCCTTTTTTAGAATTATCTGAGTTGTATTAGAATTCTTTGGGGTCCTGATAACTTGTCCTAAGAGAGGGTTTGTTGGGATCTGGGGCTGTCCTTAACTGGCTAATATACTGGAGAGCTGACTCAGTGATACAAGTGGGGCTGACAGGCGAAGCCTGGACCAAAGGGTTTAAATAGGCAATCCCCCTAGTTGGGTTGCAGGCATGGCAGCTAGTATAGAACCTTTGGGCAAACTACTTAAATTAGACAACCAAAAGTTGTACATGTAGCTAGTTGTACTCTCATTTATGTAACAAATGTCAGGAGCCCGTAGAGGTTGCCGAGGTTCGCATACTTGAATAAAAAGACTTCTACCTATAGCAGCGGACTTTAACTTAAAAAAAAAAATTTTTTTAAAATTTTATAAAATTTAAAATTTTTTATACATAAAATTTTTAAATAAAATCCAGGTAAGTAGATCATTACTTTATCTATTTTAGTATTTAATACTATAATGCCAGGTTATTATTTTTTAAAATTAAAATTTAAATTTTATAAGGCCATACAAAGTTAATTTCTTGGTTTTCATAACATAAAATAAAATTTTTGACCCGGCAACCCAGATTTTTTTTTAAAAAAAAATTTTTTTAATTGATAACCCAAATTCCTAAGGTGTCAATGCTATTGAAGTGTGTACAGCACAAAAGTGATAATATTAAGGATACTTAAAACTGGGTACATCTCAAAATTGAATTAAAGTTTAAGATTAATTTAGGCCCAAATATCTCCTGACATTTTTATTCATGTCCAAGATAGGTTAAAACATCTATTTCTTGTATTTTTACATTTTTACTTTTTTCCTTCATCGAGATGATTTATGAAAGCAAAAAAATTCGTGGTTTAAATTGATCTTGTGATATACCTGGGTTTAAGTAATCCTTTAATATTGGCATACTACTATTTAGCAAAAAATTTTCATTTAGTGCACAAAGAACAGTTTTATAGATAGAATCATAAATGATTTTTTTGGTATTTTTTTTTAAGTTTAATTCCAAAAATTTGTTTTTTTTATTATATCCAACCTTTGAAATTCTATTAACTAACAAAGTCTTTTAGAGCTATAACGTTAAATTAGTGACAAGTTAGGTTATACAGTTGTAGTGGCAGTGCAAGGACTTAATTAGTGAATTATTAGGCTCTGCAGCTACAGTAACAGTACAAGGACCTAAAATTATATACAAAATGACATTCTGATTATTTTTTTTGGCTATATGGGCATATGTTAACTATCTTTTTATGTTTGTAGTATCACGGTGAAAGTAAGTATACAGTGTACTTGGTAAAATGGATCAATTTGGATCTCTGAAAGCATAAATAAATGAAATAAAATAAATAAATAATAATAATAATAATAATAACAAAAAAAATTCTAAGTATTGATAATCTTATACTTATCTTTTCGTGCGGTGAAAGTTCAAAGCAATCGATATTACGTGCTCACATAATAATTGATTGGGTAAGGCAAATTATGGGCCCAAAATAGGGAAGTTTAATTATTATGTATCATATAAGGATCGAAGTATAATAATGCATAATAGTGTAGTAAGAAATATGTAAACAATTTAAGAGTTTAAGATAGTATAATTAAATTATGATATAATCAAAGGGGTATTTAATAAGAATTAGTTAGTGCCTTTTTTTTATTGAAAAACAATTGAAATAAAACACTTACCCATACTTGATAAACATGGTATCATTAATATCAAAAGGTTTAGTATCTACTATTTGTTTGACTATTTAGTAATAAAAGTCACTAATTAACCCATGACAGTAGTAGATAGGGTTTAGGAAATTTGGGAACCTAGAGATCAGTAGATGTGTTTGACAGGTTGGGAAATAATTAGTATGAGTTTAGATAATTAGTCCTAGACTAAAGGCTTTGTCATATTGAAGTTTGAGTATATAATGCTAAAGCTTGTTAGATAGTAAACCTATTTATATGTTTTTCATATATAGCTATAAAGTAGCTGATCAAGCAATAATAATTTTAATTATACATAGCAACAAGTATAAATTTTTGTGAACACGTAATGATATGCACTAAAATTCTATTGGCCAAAAATAAATCACAGATTGATTATTGGTTATTTTGCATTTCTATTAGCTAATTTTAAAAAAAATTTTAAAATTTTAGATCTTGGTTTTTAGACCCGGCCAGGTTATGAAAACCAAGAAATTAATTTTATACGGCCTAATTTAAAAATTTTAAAAATTTTTAAATAAAAGTCCAGCCTGTTGGGTCATTTTTTTTTATGTTATGAGAACCAAAAAATTAATTTTATATGGTCTAATATAAAATAATTACAAAATTTATTAAAATTTTAATATGTAAGTGCATTTATTTTTTTTATTATATATACTTCAATAACCAATCATATTTGGCAATTAGTGGACAAACAGATGAACATAATCAGCACTTTGTAGCTTTAAGCTCTAGTATATGTACTAGATCACATAATATAGATTATACATATGTAGGGCTTATCATTTTTTGCTACAACAGACTCTAAATTCTTCCTGTTTTACAACCTGATTTATGCAAAATTATGCGATAAATTTTTAAAAATATGCTATAAATTATGTAAATCAAATAGAAATATGGGCTGCCGTCAATAGAAATCAGGCAGATTAACATTCTAAAAAAAATTAATGCCTTAACTTTCACAGCTCATAGCTCGGTGATTTTCGAAGCTATTAACATTATTTAGTAGTCAAAAGAAAGCTTAGGTCTTAAGCTTTCTTTTGACTATTATATGATAATAATAGCTTCGAAATTCATCGAGCTATGAGCTGTAAAAGTTATGGCATTAATTTTTTTCAGAATATTGATCTGCCTGATTTCTATTGACGGCAGCCCATATATAATTACAGATAATAAATAATGTGACAAAAAACTAAATATATAACCATTTTAATGCAAACAAATTTTGAAATTACAAATAAAATAAAATAAATTGATTTTAATAAATATAATTTTGGATATTAATAAAGAAAAAAATATGTATACATTATTCTTTAAAAAAAACTATTGAATTCTTTTTGAACTTTTTCCATATTGCTATTAAAGTACATAAAATTTAATATTGCAATAGATGTTTCAGAAAGTGAATGCTAATTGTTATCAAGAATATTTTTATATTTAACATTCTATATCTATAGCTAATACTAAATACCAAATATAATCTAAAGCTAATTTTGATAAGTTGGGTAAGCTTCAAATTTTTTCTTTCCAATACTATATATTTCCAAAAATAAGCTACTTTGAAAATAAGCTACCCTTTGATTTTTTTCAAAAATCTCAAAAAATGCGTTAGCTGTTTCTACATATAAAAGTCCAAATTTTACTAAATAAATAGCAAAAGTATGATTAAGTAAACTTATTAAGGACAACAAAATACACATATAATAAAAATTTCACGTTATTTGGATAAATTTTTTAGTACATTTTTCAATTTTTCAAAAAATTGAAAATAAGCTATCTCATATTTTTTTGTATAGTTTTTGGCCAAAAAAGGTAGCTTATTTTCAGGAATATATAGTAAATGTCTAAATCTAAACTTTCAGTATCAGAAAATTTTTCAATTAGCCTGCAGTAAATTTCCCACTCTTGAAGAACTCAGATTATTTGTTAATTTAAATTCTGAAATCTCTAAATATAGATGAATATTTTAACGTTGTTGAATTTAAATAAACTGTGGATCAAAGCATTAAATTGCTTTAAACAAAGACAATGCAGAGTATTGATTGATATGTTTTTTGAACTTATTAAATGTTAATTGATATGCTTCACAAAGCATTGCAATATATGATTCAATTTTAAAATGATTATCAGCAAATTTGAATTTTATTTCTTTATTAATAGAAGGTTTGATAATGTTTGATTGTAATAAAGCTTCAAAATGCATTAATCATTGTATTACAAATAGTGCAACAGGCTTATTTCTAGTTTCAAAAAATTCAAGATTTACAAAACTAAATTGGAATAATGATAAGATAGATTAATTTTTTTTTACAGATAAAGCAATAATATATACTATATTGCATTAGATAAAATAAACATAGTCAGAACTTCAATAATAAAAAATTTGTATGATTCTTAAAAATAATAACCAATTCTTGAATTTTTTGACTTTCATTATTAACCTGTTCTTCTTTAATATAAAATAGACATAATTGGTTAAGATTTTGGTTAATCCAAAAGACAAATCAATAATATGAGTTCCATTGTGTTTTAACAAGTAATAGTAATAAAGTAATCTGAATAGTTGTATCATTATTATTTAAAAATAAATTAGAATTAACATTAGCTTTTAATAAACTAATTCAATATTTTTTATAAGCTAGATATCAGATATTAAATAAATGTTGCTTTGATATTTTTAATGATATTAACTAAAAATAGAAAATTTTTTAATGAATCCATGTTTTTCTAACTAAATTGAAAATATGGGCTAAGCAATGATTGTGCTTCAATTGTAGAATTAATAGAGAAATAATTTGAAAAGCTTTTAGTATACATGTTGCATTATTGGAAATAAAAAAAAATAAGATTTTTGAATAAAATATTATAAAATAGCAAAGTTTTAATAACCAATTGTGCAATTAAAGTACTATATATAGCAGTAATAAACTCTGTTTTAACAAGTTTGGTTTGGTTATTAAACCTAAATAAAATATTAACAACTGCTCTACTGCATGCATCTTTAGTTTTATCAATAGTAACAAAATCTTTTAAAACTCCTGTAACTTTAAAATTTTTATATCTAATATTTTTGGTAAATATTTAGCATGAAGTTGGTTTGAACTTGCAATTGTACCATCTAAAAAAATAAAACAAATATGTACTGTATATACTTTTAATATTTAAATAAAATATATTTATTAATATAAAAATAATTTACTATTTTTACAATACTCTAAAAAAATTTTTAAGTTTGTTAATTTTATATAGAGAAATATTCACTTTAGTAAATGCATTTACTTAAGCAATATCAATAAATTCTTATTTATTTGTACTAATAAGAACCCAAACAATCTTTATAAAGTTATATTTGAAAAATTGCTAATAGAGGCTTTTTTTATATTTGAAAAGTAGGTATTGGATAAAAAGTTTATATTTAAAAATAGCTAATAGGTAAAAAGAGGATATTTAAAAGAATGCTAATAATGTTAATAGAGTAATTTTTATAAATCTTATATTTAAAATGTGCTAATAAAAATGTAAAGTAAGAAATAATTTTTTTTTTTTAGAAAATAAAATATTTTATAGAGAATATAAATCTTTTTTTTTTTTTTTTTAAAAGAATACAATTTGTTTTTTTTTATTTTATTTTAGAAATGTTATATAGTCAAACCTTTCTAAATGCAAGCATCTTGGGACTATAGTAAAAATTTTAAAAATGTGCATTTAGAGAGGGTGTGCATTTAAAGAGATTAAAATCTATAATTATTATATTACTTGGGACCATGCAGAAGTGTGCATTTAAAGAGGTTTTTTATATAGCATACATTTAGGGAGCATGTATTTAGAGAGGTTTGACTGAATTTCAAAAAAAGGTAAAATTTGGTAAAAGATCTATCTGATATTTAAAATATAGTTTATATATACCAATATAAAAGTGCTAACCAAAAAAATTTACTAGAATGCTCAAATATAAGCTCACATAGATTATTTAGGGTCCTACTTCAATGTTATTGGCTATTTACTATATATATGTTGTACCCAAATTTGAAATTTGTTCAAATTCAGAATTGGGCTGATCTAGCAAGAATTTTGTAGCAAAATTAGGACTTTAGGTAAGAGATAGAATTAGACCAGATTCCAAATTGGAACAAATTTCAAATCTACAATATATATACTGTATATAGAATATAATAAAGTAGGACTCTTTAAAAAATTATATGATTTACTGCGCTTTTCTAAAAAAATAAGGTAATAATGTCAATTCAATAATTTCTTCTAGTGGAAAGATAAGTCTAGTTCGTAGTATATTATAATATAAATGAGCTACTATTTTATTACAAGTTAAACCTGATTGGTTTTTGTAGCTTTTTCTAGAATATAATTTACAAAAATATAAGAATAAGTAGAAAAAGGTATTTGAGTAGAGTTATTATCACACTTTTAGTTTAAAAAACTTTTTGCCAATGAAACTGTAAACTTTTATTATTTTTAAAGATTTTATATTGACATAATAAATTTGTTAAATTGAAATTATACATATAATCTACTATTAAATTAATTTTAGGGTATTAACAGATTAGCAGATATACATTAATTGGTGAATCATGAGTTAAAATTTTAAAAATTATTAAAAATTGTAAAAGACTATTAGTGCCTTTGGGTATAGAACTTTTAATCTTCAAGATCTTATTTCAGATTTTATATCAAGGAAATACCACCATGATCACTGCGCTATAAAAGCATGCTCTAGTGCAAAAAATTCTATCTTCTTTTAAAAAGAATATTATTGTCACCAGATATCCAATTAAATTTCTATATATGTATCATTGTCTAAAGTATAGATGAGAACACTTTATTTCTAGATATTAGAAATATGTATCCCAGTAGCAAAACTTATATTTTTGATACTCTTGCACTTATTTTTTTGATACACCTAAATGCAGTATTGTGCTTGTCCATGTTCAAAATTGCCCAAATATCCAAGATTGTTCAAAGCTTGTTCAGGCTTTAATAATTAATAAATTTATCTAAAAAATATATAACTATATATTTTTTTAGATACTGAACACATTCCAGTTAAAATTAAAATAGGTTATCTTAATAAAATTTTAAGTAATTTTACTTTATTTAATTGTTCAAAATTGTCCAAAATTGTCCAAATCATTGTCCAAAGCTGTCCTGTGACAATACTACCTAAATGTACCTATAAATTTATTACTTTTTTGAAAATACAGTGATTTTAAAAAAGGCATGTAACTATAAGATTAAAATTGACCAATAGAATTGCAAGTAATATTCTAATAAAAGGTTTAAAAATTTTTAATCAGAACTAATTTTTTTATTATATCATTATTATTTAAATTTCTAATAAGAGTTGTAGAGAAGAAAAATTATATTCCAATAATAGTAAACCTATATAAAATTGGCTTAGTGTATTACAAGATATGAGTAAAAAATGGTTTGTAATTTTTTAAAAAAGCTTTAAAAAATTACAAAAGTTATACTTATCCAATTTTGATAATCTTATTACTGTTAAAATTGTAATTTTTTCTTTACAATCTTTACTAAAATTCAAATTAGTTGACATAATAAAAAATTATTAAAAAAACATTTTTTTGGTAATTTTATTTGCAATTTCATTGGCCAATTTAAGTGTAGTGATCATTTGACTTTTTAATATTGTCATATCTTAGAAAAGTAATTAAATTTTTAGGGTACATTTAGGTATGTCAAAAAAAGGAAGGCAGGAGTATCAAAAATATAAGTTTTGTACTACTAACAAAACAAATCACATAACTTATCTTCTTATTAGCACAACAATAATCAATATGAGCACTCCAAAATTTTGATCAATCAAATTGTAAAATATAGGAATTATTATACCAGTTAGAACAAATAAAAATAAAAAATTTCCAGGACCCTAGATAAATGTGATAGTTTTTTTATTAATTATATATGCTAATATTATTGTGAATATTAATATAGTCAGATCTCATTAAGTGCATTATACAAATATATATTCTTTATATATAATATGGCCGGTGCAAAAATGTAGATACATGAATATCGTTACCTAAAATAATCTAATGATAGAAAGTTGGACGATCACGCTATATGGTGATAAAAATTGCAAAAAAGGTAAGCATGATCGATAAACTTTATTTAAGGTTTTTTTTTTTTTTTATCAAAATGGATGACTTGAAACGAGACAAATGCACACCAAGTCTTTATGAACGAGGATGATTTTTAGCACTCTCTGATACTTTTTAGATTGTCAACAAGGCCAGAAGCAACGAGAAGACATGCCACTATGCAAGCTTGTTGCCACAGTGTTGGGACCTCAGTTGCACGAGTAATTGCTGAATGGAACAATAGTGAAAAAAAAGAATTAACAAAACGTAAACCATCGGGTCAGCCCAAAAAAGAAGCCAATTCTAATGTTGCAGAAGTTATACGTGACATAGTTATGTCTGCGAACACCTTTGGCACTTCTTTTTCTGCACCTGTTTTGTGAAAGAAGCTTGAAGAAGAAGGTTATTGCTAGGTAATAAATACGGGCACAATTTGTTTTACACCCCCATACCGCTGTGAGCTTCAACTGATCGAAGGGATTTGGGTTGTCGTGAAGCATGAAGTTGCTAAAGCCACACCGCATCCAATTCTTATTTATATTAGAAACAAATTGTTAGAAGCGTTTACAGAAAAGGTCAGTTCTAAAACTATTACAGATCTTTGGCAAAAAACACTTACCAGGGCTAAGGAATACAATAATCATAATGGTTACGTTGCTTTGGTCGAAAATGATGTTGAAGATCTTTAAATTGAGGAAATTATTTCCTAATAAAAATTTTTTTAAAATTTAATAAGGTTAATAAAAATTGTATTAAAACGATCCTAAATAGTGAAACAATAAATAAAAAAATTAAATACTCATGTTAATTTTTTAAAAAAAAATTTTTTTACTATCGCCATTTTCATGTATCTACATTTTTGCACCGGCCTATATTCATAATATGTAGAATTCTCTAAATGTACACTTAATTTAGTCCAAAAAAGTGTACAAATTAGCTGTATAATACTATATAAAGACATTTCAACTATATATTTTTAATATAATTAGATTAAGCAATAAAATAAACTGGCCTGTAGTTGTAAAAAATTTTTAAAATAATTGCAGATTCATAGTACTAGAAATTATCTTTATTATACATATCTGATATTTTCACATAATCAGCTCAGATCTGATACTCTAATTTATATTAAATTTAAAAATTATACAAAAAGTTTTGACTAGTAGTTTTCAAGACCATATTTATAACAAATTGGTATATGCTAAATATTGACTACTAGCCAATTAACTTTTGTATAATTTTTTATACTTATATACACAATATGGTTGCTATTAACAAAATGTAAAATAATTGGGTTCTTTAGTGCATTTGTGGTATCTTTAAAAGAAAAAATTTATACTTTATTCATTTCTATTATCAAAAATAGCAATAGGAGCTAAGAATGTTTAGTAGCCAATTGAGTACAATTAGATAATATAAACTAAAGTGAATGGTTAATATAGTAAGGACTATGTTATTAATCATCTAATTATTTTTTATTAGAGGCCTACCCTCCTCCCTCTTCTTTAATATATATATAGTCAGATTCTTATATATAATTTCAATTTTTTTTACCTCCGCTCTTCCTAAAAAATCAACTGATTTTTGTCACTCTTTTAATGCTCTGGACTCTAATATCTGCTCTGCTTAAGCAAAATAGTATTATAGTTTAGCTAGTTTTAGTAGATCTCTATATGCTTATTTAATTGACTACTTATCACAATTAGGGATGTTAAGTCATTCAAATGAACCGGGTCTGAACCTGGTTCAAACTACTCTTTTTAGCCGTTCATTCAAAAAAAAATTGACGACAAGTTCTTGAACCAGTTTTATAATCTAGTTTATAAGCCTAATTTATAAACCCAGTTTGAAAACTTAGCTTATAAAACTGGGTTGAAGACTTAGCTTATATGAGCCCGGTTATAACAAAATCATAATATGTATGATAAAAAAATTATCAGTAAATTAAATATAATTTGTAATACTGATACGGCATGTCGAATCTTTGTATAAAAGTATGTACATACATATTATGCATGCTTAGAAAAACATTTTGTCAACCAAAGTTACAGCAAAGTCATATGATTCTATTGTATAGCAAGTTTTGATACAATCTTAAATTTGTTAGTACGTATGTAGTTTTGTTAGCATAAAACTTCGAGGTTTTATCTAACTATAAATCTAACATTTATTATAACTAAGTAGGAAAATAGCTCTAGTGAATTTAGGTTCATGAACTAGAGTTTGAACTTCAAAGTTAACTTCAAGTTCATACTTTAAGTTTATGAACTCAAGTTTAAACTTTAAAATTGAACTGAAGTTTATAAACTTTGGTTCAGTTCATTTTTTTCTTTGAACTTTATAGGACTGGACCGGAACTGAACTGAATGAACCACTTAACTTCTCTAATCACAATTTAACAAGGTTCCAATCTTTTTTATTTTCTCTAATAGCAATAGCAAGTGTATAAAACCCACAATTACTATTATTTAGTGAATTATATATTTGGTTTATATCATCAGCAAGAATGCAATAACTTAAAAAAATCTTTGGTCTATGATCTTATAACAATTAATTAATAATTAGTTATAATTGGTCAATTAGCTTTTTTTTTAGTATTTATATTACTATTGATACTAAGTGCTGAAATGGCTTGCAAAAAACTAGTGCTTTTAATTAGTTTTTTTTTAATATTAACAGCCTTTTTTTTTGTAAAAAAATTCTGTTTTTAATTTGATTTTTTTTATTTATATGCTCGAATACAGTTGATAATCTTTTAGTTTCAGAAAAGCAACTCTTTTCTACAATTTTTTTGGGAACCTTTATATTAGAAAACTTTTTTCTAGAACTACCAGAATATTATCCAGTTTTTTTAAATAATCTAATTTTTGTTGCTCATCTAAAAAGCCCATATATTACATTTCAATCATATATAGTTTAGTTTTGAGTAAAAAAAACTATCAGGATTAATTAAAATTGAATTTTATATTAAGTTACTAGAAGCAGATTGATCTTGGTTAGAAAACAGCAACTATCTTAATAGAATGAGTAATAGCATAATTGGACCTTTTAATAGTAGTATATGTTAATAAAATATATAGTAATTAACATATAATTTATATATGCAAGCCTTATATGTGACTACACTAAGCAGTTTAATCTTAATTTTGTTTAATGCATATTGTAATATTTTTTCAAAAGTGGTTCCAACTAATTCTTATTATTTTGCATTAATAAAAGATCAATGCCTATGTTTTCATTTTTATATTGAAGTAAATTTTCTTTATGGTACAAATACAACCATCTATTCAATAAATTAAAGACTTTTGTTAAGCTTCTAGAAAACTTAATAGCATGTTTTATAGCTGAATATGCACTTTTAATATATTTTGTTGTTGTTAAACCTAAGTGCATAATCCTATTTGAATAGGCTTCACCCTTCTTTTATTTTATTTTTATTATTCTATATAAGTTATTAATAATTAAAAAAAATTTCAAATTTTAAGTTATTAATAATTAAAAAAAATTTAAATTATAAATTATAGTAGGTGGCCATATTATTGTGAACAGTTTTTAAAAATAAGTATAAAATTATATAAATAAGATATTGGGCTAAAATAAAAATATAAATTAATTAAATCTATATCTTTTAAATAAAAAAAAAGTTTAAAATAATGAAGTTTAAGTAAAATTTTGATTTTTTATATTGAACCAATTTTTTAAATTTTAATAGTTTTATAGTAAATAGTATTACTAAAATATAGTAATATAAAAACTTAATTTTTTTATTAATAAACTAGCAATTTTTTTTAAAAAAATTATTTACTATAACAAATTACACATACAGTTGGCCCTCTTAGAACTGATCCTGTCAAAACCAATAACTTGCCAAAATTGGTTAAAAATCAATACACCATACCAATTTTTAAGTAATAACTGATAACATGCTATTTCTGATGTCCAATAGCCTTTTATATATAAATTTCTGATTTTGTATAGAGTCATCTGACATGTAACCAATCAAATTGCATAAAATTGATATAGATGGGTTCGTTCATGATAATCATATAATTAGAATATTGATCTTAGAAATTTTCTGTTCATTATTATATGATTTAATGGGTCCAGGTCTTCGAGTCACAAGTAATTCTGTTTTCCACTCTGATTAGGCCTTTCAATCTTGCAATTTGATTGGTTGATGCGCATCCATATTTCACATGATATTAACAAATACAATTACCTCTCAAAACTGATACTAAATCCATTTACCATGCATATTGTTTTTGAGTTTCTTGTTTACTAAACAAAGTTGTAGAGCACATTTTTGCAATTCTAATAGTGGTAAAATCATTAAAATTGGACCAGTATATCACAAGATATTATTAAAAAACATTTTGCAACCATATAGAGTTTCTATATAAACAATATTATTGTTAATATAGAAACTCTATATAGTTGCGGGAAGTTTTTTAATAATATTTTGGGATCCACTGGTCCAATTTTAATGATTTACTACTATTAGAATCGCAAGAATGTGCTCTACAACTTTTGTTTAGTAGAGAAGAATAGTTAGCTTAGTAAAAAATTCATTATTGCTCTGACAGTATCAAATTCCAGAAATTTGATAAACAATAATTAATTTTCTCCAATTTTACTATATATAGTAATATATACAGCCCCTGTTTAGTATACAGATCACAAAATAAATTTTTTAAAAAAATAAAAAGTAATTTTACAATATTATCTAGCAAGGTATTTTATATTTGTATTTGTACTTAATAAAAAAAGTTTCTAATAGTCAGCAACTGCTGAATTTAATATCTTGTAATCTTTTAAATTAATAATCAAATTTACAATTTTAATAATTTTGTTTAGTGTATTATTAATAAATTATTTCTAAAATTTTTTTAAAGTTACCGTATCACTGCGGAATAGCGCATATAGGCGCTATTTTAAAAATCGCATCACCTAAAAATAGCATACTGGGTTTCGAAATAACACCCATGCGCGTTCTGAAATAGCGCGCACCTTATATAGTATATTGTTATAGATAGATAAATAAATAAATAAAATACCGTACAGGATTACTACCTGTTTACGTACAGTACATATGTACATGAATAACAAATTGAAGATCTATAATTTAGGAAAGTATTTGCCGCAAAGCTATATATTTTCTATTTAAAGAGATTATTTTCAAATAAATATTTATATACTGCATAAAAACTAGGTTGGTTTCGAAATAGCGCACATGCGCGTACTTGAAATACCGCGCAGGTGATTGAAATACTGCGCAGGTGTGCACTATTTCGCCGTAATACAGTATTTAAAATGTGCCAGGTGCACAAAATATTTTCAACTCTAGGAAAAATTTTTTTAAGTGTATCAGTAAGTATAGGGATATTATAGTCCAACAAGAACTGCAGTATAACCTAGTTTTTTGAACTGGTCTAAGTGGCAGTACAGATCAGGCTATTTATAATATATATTTTATGCATTACTTTAAATATATAACTATACAATTATAGCCAAATCAAACTTGTTCTAAAATAATATTGCAAGCATATTCTTTAGTCAAAATCAATTACTAGAATTGTTTTTGTTTAATTGCTAAAAACTGAATTAAGGTTAAAAAATTTACTGGTTTCTGATAACCCAAACAGAATAATTTCTATGACCATTTCTGCTTTACAATTATTTTTTTATTACAAGTAATTATATTTTTACATTTTTATTTATATAAAAATAATATTATATAATAATATAGTTTATTCAAATCTTAATTTATGTATTACAAATAGTCAAACTCTAATTCTATTGGCTATGGGTAGACTGGTCCTTGAACTAGACTAAACCAGTTTATGAAATTTGGTCCAGTTTGTGGTCTGCTGCTTAGACATGGTCTTTTGAACTAAGACCAGACCAGGATAGACTATAATATTTCTAAGTAAGAGAGCTGACATTTATTATATAATATCTATTTACTATAGAGGCTTACCCACCTTCAGGTAATTTTTTGTCAAATTTAATTGGCTAAAATTTTTATATGAGGTAAGATTTGCTTGACCCTTGCCCCTAAATATTATTTAATAAATGTCAGTACACTAAGTACTATATTATTATTTATAATAAACACACATAGAAAAATATCAAAAAATATAAGTGATACAAGTTGTTCAATAACTCAAATAAATTTTCAGATTCATCTAAAACCCAAGCACTAGCAATACCAAAAGTTTGTAATCTTTTGATCCCAAAATTACTAATACCAACAAAATTTATAAATTGTAACTTAAAAACATTTGTCTTGTAAGTTGCATCAATTCAAACTACTTTCTGAAATTTTTTTGCACTTTTAATTAAATTAGAATAACAAAAAAACAAATGCTTTAAATGACTATCTATGTAAATAAATTATATTATAAGCATATTAAAATAATAGTTTACAATACAAAATTAATAGAAATAAAATACTCTTCTTTATGATTTTTATAGCATACAATATATTTTTAAGCTTTCATGCTTTTTATTAGTGTTTATATTAAAAAAATTTATTCTAATGTATTAAGTTGCAAACTCAAATTTGATATGCCTTTTTTTGTTACAGTAGGCATTTTATTTTCATCTCTAACAGCCTTATAAATTATACTAGGTTTTGCTCCTGCTTTTAATATTTGCACAGCCATAATGTCTTGTATTATGTGTTAATTTATGATGTTTATAAAAAACTATTATATCTTTGGCCATAGAATGATTGTGCTAATTTTTTATTTTAACAACTTTCTATTTAGAATTGTCTAAGACAGCTTTTTAAAAAAAATGGGCATTCATAGCACTTATCATTCTTTTTCTTTTATCACCAGCAAAATAAATATACGAAATCTTTCGAAAGAAATTGCATGCCGAAATCTTTCGAAAGAATTGCGATTGACGCGAAATCTTTCGAAAGAATCGCGATCTTTCGAAAGATTTCGGTATGCATTTCTTTCGAAAGATTTCGAAAGAAATTTCAAAATATTTTGAAATATATTGCGCAATATTGCAAAATAGGGCAAATAAAACAATGCAACTCCGTACCTAATTTGTACCTAATTTGTACCTAATTATCCTTTCCGGGTTCGCAGGAGGTAATTTTTTGCATATTATCACAATATTTCGCAATATTTCACAAAATTTCAAAATTTTTTTAAAAAAATAAATAAACAATATACATATTCACATAATCATACTTTTGCAAATTTTTGATCGTTTTCACAGGTTTTCGCATTGTTTCGCATTTTAATATAAAATTTTATATTTTTTTATTTATTATTATATATATATTATATATTTTAAATTTATTTTAAATTAAATATACATTTTTATTCAATATTACATATTTTATTATATATTATTATACATATATTATACAAAAAAAATGAAAAAAAAAACGATGAAAAAAAATGAAACCAAAAAAAAATGAAAAAGCAAAAATGAAAATGAAAAAAACAGTATTTAAAATACTTTCGCACTTCTTTGCATATAATCCCATAAAAAACTAGCCCTACGTGCTTATTTTTGCTCACTCCAGTTAGCTATTATTTTGCTTCTTTGTTTTAACTATCGTTTCACTTCGGCTATTTCTTTTGTTTTCACTATCATCTTC